>CAUYRT010100879.1:0-40317 GCA_963574885.1 Lepilemur ruficaudatus | reverse complement strand
ATAAGGAAGGGGAAATCCCACCGAGAGCCACTGGGGAGGAGGAGCCAATGCAGCTACAATTTGCAAAGCAGAATACAAGAGAACAGAAAAGAGACACAGAGAGTTCTAGAGTTCTGCAGAAAGTTCCCATTGAGTCTTTTTATTTTTTTGAGACAGAGTCTCGTGTCAGGGTAGAGTGCAGTGATATCAACATAGCTCACTGCAACCTCAAACTCCTGGGCTCAAGCGATCCTCCTGCCTCAGCCTCCAGAGCAGTTGGGACTACAGGAGCAAGCCACCATGCCCAGCTAATTTTTCTGTTTTAGTAGAGATAGGGTCTTGCTCTTGCTGAGGCTGGTCTCAAACTCATAAGCTCAAGCAGTCCTCCTGCCTTAGCCTTTCACAGTGCTAGGATTATAGGGATGAGCGACCGGTGACCACTTGTCTTTTTACTTTCTTAATGGTGTCTTTCAAAGGTCAGATGTTTTGTTTTGTTTTCAATGTTCACAATTTAACTTTACTCTCAAAGCAGACTTATTTACTAGATAAGTCTAGTACTGTTTTAACAATTTAGAAATAAGAAGCCCCACAGTTTCATTGCCTTGTCCAGAGCCATGGTTGGTCAGAGATGATGTCAGTATGACAATTTCAGTTTTATGATTCTAGGTCTGTAGAGATTTTGAGTTTGTTAATTCAGGAGCAATTCAGGGTTTACCTTCTTGAATGGCATCTGAGAGAGACCTGCTTTAGGCAGTGACCTACTCTTTTGCAGATGGAGGGTTTCAAGGCTCTAGTTATAAATCTGTGTTCCAGCTGCAGCTGTGTCCTCCCACCCACAAAGGGAGAAGTGGAGAAAGAACAGGAGGCACCAGCAATTTCAAATTCCTTCAAGCTGAAAGTGATTCATTAAACCTAACAGATGATGGTAGAGCGAGTTCGTGTGCCCTCTCATCTCCTTTGACCTCCCATCAACTTCCTTTCCCTTCTTGGACTTTTAAAAAATCACTTTTTAATGATATCCATAATTCATGAAAAGAAAGGATAAAATCAAAACATGTTACCAATGGCTTATAAACGCCAGTGCTATTAATTATTAACAGCCCAAGAAAGAAGTCAGAACTGATCCCAAAGGTGAGAGAGATAAAGGCATGAGTGCACACACACACAAAGTTGATTGGAAGCCTTTGTACTCAAAGGTGTCCAATTCATACTGTGCATATTAAATGGGGATTTAATTCCTTTTTATCAAGGAGCAAGCAGTTTAGCTAAAATAGTAACCTTAGCAATCGTCTAATGAAAAGCCCTCATGCCACAGAGGAAAAAACCCAAAGCCCAAAGCAGAGCCTGCCCTGTGTTACAAGACAGCTAGTGACAGAGCTAGCAGCGAAACGTGTTTCTTTTTACTGCCGGTCCTCCTTGCTCAAGAACACAGCCTCTTTTAATGCCATACTGGGCACCAAAGGAGGATGGCAAGTATTTGCCAAAACAAAGGGATCCATTGTTTGCAAAGCCTAGGAATCAGTTCCCACCTGTATCGTTTTGCTTCTCCCATCTAAGCAGAACCACTCCCTCCTCCGACAGAAATGGCCAGTGGAGAATCAGCCTTCATGTGTGGGGTGGACCTCACAGAGATTTATCCTGAAGAATATCTATAACTTGAACCCCTCCCAGCACCTGGAGTTTCTCAAATGGAGATACATTCCTTAGGGATGTAGAGACTGCTCCAAGCTTCAGAAATCCCCAACTAGAATGGAAGTTTCAGGGTAACTTGGGACACTTCCTCCTCTGAGGTTCACTTTGTTCATTTGTAAAATGGGACAAACAAGATCACCTGATCTTCGGGTTGTTTTAAGAATTAAATGAGATGATACACTAACCCTAAATTTACTACAGCCTCTTGCACAGTTTGGTTGAGGTCCATGGTCTTGGGGCAATAAATTAAAAAAAAAAAAAACACCCCAGAACCTGGTTAAAAGACAATTCCAATGGAAGGAATTGTCCCTGCTCATTGTAAGGACAGGTCCAAGAGGTCTGTGAGGGTAACCTGAGCTATGTTTCCTTTGCTACTGGAAGAGCAGGAGTTGAATCAAATGGGAAGCTTTCAGCGATGAAGAGGACACTGTTTATTGGAACCTTCTGGTTCAGCTGAATCATGCAACTCACTCTCTCCTTTGAAAAAGAAGGACTTTTAAAAAATGGTGTTTCTATTATTTTTTTCCCATTTAACATTTGAATCCCACCAAAATTCTAGAAAAGAACATATTATTCAACCTAAGGAATTTGTTTTCGTTTGAGAGAGAAAAATAGAAAGTTCAGAGAAGCTGGACACGAGCGGCTCTTTTTATTAGTTAAGAAGAAAAGATCCTTTGAAGAAAGCACGTGCTCTCTTCGGAAGGTTAATGTTCATGTCCGTCCCTGTCACCTTCTCCGTCCCTGTCACCTTCTCCTTCCCTCCCCAGTGACATGGGGCACTCCGTCTACATCTGTCTTCTTCTCCTCCAAATCCTGCTCTGGGGGGACCATGAGAGGCTGGTATTCTGCTTAGAGTTGTTCCAACTGTATAAATAATTTAGAACTTTAGCCCGTAGCCCAGGTAGCATCTGCCTTCTTCTTTTCCTCACTTCTAACCCAAAGGCTCTAAAATTCACCCCAGGACTTTCTAACAGGATCTTAGCTCTCAGAGGCAGAAAATAGAGATGTCAAAAGAATTTTCTGGCAGCCTTTTAACCAGGCCTTTATTTCCAGCCAGGCTATGATACCCTCTTCTATTTTCATTCTAAACATCCATAATGTATGTGATTTCTTCTCTTCATTGACTGTATTTTGATTTTGAAAAGTACATGAATACGCAATGACTTTCTTCTTATTACGATCACGCGTAGTTTCTATTTTGAGATGAGAAGCTAATCACAACTAATCTCCAATAAATAGACAGTAGTGTCCATTTGGGATTGGATTCCCCCAGCGACCGCCTGCCCCGGTTTCCATGGGAGGTCTGGCATCAGGAAGAAAGATGTTTAGACTCTAGAGGGGTTATATGCTGGGGTTTGGACCTCAATGATTTCTACAGTAACTCCAAGATGGATTGTGCCTTCTATTTTTGGATTCACACTGGGAAGCCAATTAAATTAAAAGGCTATTCATTTCACTATATTTGTCTCCAGGCTGCTCAAATAGAAATGCAAATGACTCCTATTGAGTGAGTTTTCTACCTCAAAGAGAAAGAGATTGCAACACCAAGCCCTGTGTACTTCACAGAGGCCGGTCTGCCTTGAGGAGGAGAAACACAAACCTCAACCCTTAGGCTATTTATAGACTTCTTTTGCCAATGTGATTGAAAGTCACCCTAAATGAAGGAGGAGTCTGCTTCTCTGGCCATGTACAGTTCCTCTGTGCAGTTGTTAAAAATGAAGTCTGCATTTGCAAAAATGGGCACAACTGAGAGGGAGAGAAAACTTTTTTTGTCCCTAGCAAAACTCAGAAGACTGGGGAAATGACAGAGCTAAATATGACAAATGCTGCTTTCTGAGTGTTGTTTCCACGCACAACAGGCCACGGCCTTGCAGACAAGGTGGCTGCCAGCAACCCTTGGGTTCTATGCTCTCATTTTCAAGTCCTACAAAATGGGGGAATCAGTCTGCTGTCCCAAGAGCTCACACCAAAGGGCCAGAAGTGAGTTGAGCTGGCCAAGTTGGCCTGACATACAAGGTAGCCAAGGAAGACCAGACTACAGAGGCTAAAGTGCAGTTGACTTAACCAACCAGGGCCAGCGTTGAAGCCGAGGTGGGGATCTGCCTGATGGGGACATGCAGCCTCTTGAGAAGGGGTCAGTAGGGAGTGGACACTGGGAGGATGAACCCTGCATGTCTACCATGGAGTCCATGGGTAGAAATTACCTTTCCAAGATGGATTAACTTGTGGCTTAGCCAAGAAAGGAACTAGAAGCAACTGGAATTTGTAGTTTGTTTCTTAAAACATGTGTGGTAGGCAGAACATAAGGGGATGATTGTCCTCCACTGGTCCTTGTAGGATAGTAATTTCAATTTTGAACAGGTGACCTTCCCCCGATGGAACAGGACTTTCAAACTAGCCTATATAGCCTGAAATCATAGCCTACAACCTGCCATTTGTAGATCATTTTGTGGCCTGACCAGCCCCAATTGAAACTTGCCCATCATCCATGGCAGATGAAATACTAGGTTTGCCTGTGACCGCAGGGCTAGCAGGGCCTTAGGGACGAAGAGGATGTGGGTTGTGATGGCTGCCCTGGCCTTCTTTATGGCTTATGGAGACTCATCTGGCAGGATGTAATAAGCAGAACGAAATCTGAGGCAACAAAATGTCTGAATGTTTATGAAAGCCCAAAACCATTTCCCAGAAAAAGGAGCCATTTAGAGCAAATTGAAAATCACTTGACTTTATCTTCACTTTCGTGAAAAAAAAAAAAAATCTAAGGACTATTCAGCTCAGTTTTTGAAATTCATATCCATCTAAAAATTATTGGAAGGAAGAAAGGGAGGGAGGAAGGAAAGAGGGAAAAGGAAAAAGGACCAGGGAGGTAATAAAGGTTGGTACACAAGAGCCCAGAATGTGAATAAAAAGTTGACCACCTTGCTAAACTGCCCCTCAAACTTCAAAATACACTCTTTATTTTAATCTTTTTCTCATAAAATAGAGAACATGAACCTGAGGACTTAATCTTCTATCAGGCAAAAATCTCCCCTAAAATTTCTGTTGCTTTTTGGCGAGTGCCCCAGATAGCAAGTGGAATCAAAATGAATGAGCATTTTTTATTCTATTATATTTCTACTATCTCCTGAAAAATGCAAAGCCATCAAAAAATGCAAGCAAACACGTACCAGAATGTTCAGAGCAGGTCTATTCATAATATCCCCACTTTGGAAACAACACAAATGTTTATCAGGAGTAGAATGGATAAATAAATTGTCTTATAGTCATACAATGGGATACTAACCAACAATGACAATAAACAAACTACAACCACATGCAACAATATGAAATAATCTTTCAAACAAAAGAAGCCAGACACAATAGAATGCTTATCATGCCATTTATATTAACGGTTATAAACAGGCAACTAATCTACGGTGACTTAAGACAGGTTAGTGATTACTATAGGGGAAAAGGGACAGGTGAGAACACCTGGAGTGTTTGTTATGTTCTGCTTCTTGATTTGAATTATGAATACACCTGGTGAAAATTCATCATGCTGCCCACGTATGGTTTGTGCTTTTTTTGTGCATGTATGATTACTTCAATAAAAATTTACTTTAAAGTGTACGTTATTTGAGCAAACTATGAGGGGTGATGGCCATTTGCTGTATTTTGACTGTGGTAGTGTTTACATGACTACATACATTCATTAAAACTCATCAGACTATACACTTAAAATTAGTGAATTTTATTATATGTAAAATAGACTTAAAAAACTGATTTTTTTTTTATTTGAAAGAGTTTAGGAAAAATAGTTCTACTCTCTATACACCAAAGCACCTTGGAAACAATTCAGAAAAAAGCAAATGCATGCATTCCTGAGTTTTATTTTATAGCATAAACATGTAAATCAGTGGTTAAATGCTCAAATGCTTAAATGTGTAGAAATTATTAAAATACAAATCCTCAAAAGCAGAGATCCTACTTGTATATGAATCTTAGTATTAGCTAGGAAAACTGAGGCTAGGAATTCTTGTTGCAATTCTAGTTCACAGTCTACTAAATTTTTTTCAGTGTCACTAATGTGCTTGAATCGGCAGATTATCATGGCTGTGAATAAGAACACTGCCAAATAAACAACCACAAAACCTCATCTATTGCTCACACATCTGGAGCCAGCTGGGGTTGCCTGTGCAGCTCTGCTGAGCTCCCAGGGCTCACTCCCATGTCTGGCATTAAGCTAGATACTGGCTGGGATAAGTTTGTCTCAATTGTAATGACTCAGGTAATGTGATGTAGTAGTTATCCTCCAACACGATCTCCAGTGATCTTTGCCTCCTGATATTCATGCCCCTGTGTAGCCCCTTCCCACAAAAAATAAAGCTCTTCTATGTAACTAACTAATAGGATATTCCAAAAACAACAGTTATTCCAAGGATTATTTACAAAAGATGTTGTAGCCTCTCCCTTGTTCTCTTGGATTATTTAGCTTAGTGGAAGCCAGATGCCATCTCATGAAGACACATAATCAGCCCTGTGGAGAGATTCATATGGCAGGAAACCAAGGCTTTGACATCCAGCACCAACTCGCCAGATCACTGAGATATGAGGTCATTAAAGTATGAAATGTCTGATTTCCTTAAGTACTAAATTTGACAGTCGATATCTCTGACATTTCACTTTGACACTTCTTGTCTTATTTTTATTGTGAAGGTACATCCTCAGTCTTTCAAACACATGTTTTGGCTTGTGATTATATTTCACTTTTTTTTTTTAGAGCAATTTTTGTGAAACCATGGATAAGTCAAAAATTCATGTTATTTTTGTATATCAGTTCCATCATGGAACCAATGCAATGCTGACAGCTCAAAATATCAAGAAAGTGTTTGGGAAGGATGTGACTAACAAACACATAGTACATCGATGGTTTGAGAAGTTCTGTTTGGTAATTTTAATCTTGAAAATGAGCCACGTGGGCGACCTGAAACCAGGGTGGATAATGATGAGCTAAAAGCTATAGTGGAAGAGAATCCATCTCAACCTATGTATGAATTAGCAGCAAGGTTTCACGTTACTATTTCAACAGTATTGGACCATTTGAAACAAATTTGCAAGGTAAGGAAGCTGGATAGATGGGTTCCATATGAATTAAATAGACGTCAGAAGAAAAATTGTCTCAAAGCTTGCCTTTCTTTGCTGTCACAACATAAAGGAATACCATTTCTACACCATATTGTTACATTATGAAAAATGGATTCTTTTTGACAATCATAAGCATTTGGCACAATGGTTGGGTAAAGATGAAGTCCAAAACCAAATATTCATCAAAAAAAGCTAATGGTGTCTGTTTGGTGATCCAGCACTGGTATCATCCACCACAGCTTCATGAAACACGGTCAATGGATTACAGCGGATGTCTACTGCAACCAGTTAGACTAAATGATGAGGACGCTTGCAATTAAGCAGCCAAGACTGACCAATAGAGACAGGCCAATCCTCTTACAAGACAATGCTCAACCACATGTTGCACAAAATAATGCTGCTCAAACTACAGAAGCTGGACTTGAAAACTCTCTGTCATCCCCCGTATTCACCAGACCTTGCATCAACAATTTACCACTTCTTCCAGGCTTTGGACCAGTTCTTGCAAAGAAAAATATTCAATTCTCAACAAGATGTGGAAAACCCCTTTCGTGTTTTCGTCACCACTCACTTTCCAGGCTTCTTCGTTGCTGGCACAAGCAAGCTACCGTTAAGATGGCAAAACTGTGTCAATAGCTTAGACACATACTTTGATTAATTGTACTGCTTCTTGTTTGAGATATAATAAACTACACTTTTGATTCAAAATCAGACATTTTGTATTTAATGCCTTAATAGCTCAGAAGTGGATCCTCCTGCCTCAGTCAAACTTTCAGATGATTGCAACCCCTGAGTCAGAACCTTAAGCCAGAACTGACCAGCTAAGCTGCTGCTGTATTCTAGAACCACAAAAATTCTGAAAGATAATAAATGTTTATTGTTTTATGCTGCTAAATTGTGGGGATAATATGTTTTGTGGTTATAGATAACTAATATACTAGACTCTGTACAACATAGCTTTCATCCTTCAATTGGCTTTCCTGGGTACATTCTATGGTGACAGCAAAGATGCAAGAGAACAAGTGAAGACATGAAGCACTTTCCAAATCTCTACTTACATCATGTCTTCTAAGATTCCTTTGGTCAAATCAAGTCAGATGATTGAGCCCAGAGTTGTGAGACAGGGCAGTTTGGCTCCCCTATTATGGGAAGGTATTGCAAAGTTACATGGCAAATGGCATGCTTGGTTGTTTTAAAATGTGCCACAAATTCTTTGACACTGGCCCATTAAAGGTAGGGCCTATTGTCTTCCTCTTGAATGTGGGTTGGACTAAGTGACTCACTTCTAATGAACAGAATGTGTTAGAAGTGATGGTATGTGATTCGTTCTCTTTCTCTTGTGGATCGCTTACTTTGGCGAAAGCCAGCCACTTTTCATGAAATTAGTCAAGCAGACCTGTAGAGAGGTCTACCCGGATAGAAACTGAGGCCAACTACCAGCAACCAGCTCCAACTTGCCAAATATGTTGGAAGTGTATCCTCCATCCTTACTTTCATCCTTACTTTCATCCTCCTGCAAACATTCAGATAACTGCCATCCCTGCCCACATCTCAGTTGGGACCCTAAACTAAGCCATTCCTGAATATTCCTGACACACAGGAACTAAGAGAGATAATGAAGTTTTATTATTGTTGTAAGACACTAAGTTATGGGATAATTTATTACGTAGCGGTAAGTAACAAATGTAAGGAAGAATGAAGAATTAAGGTTTTTTTCTTGTTGTTGTTTTAGCTTCATTGTTAGAGAGGTATTATTCTTAAGGTAGGAAATATCTCAGTCAAAGAAAGGGTATTTGAAACAGTGCTGAGTAGCAAAGAAAATTGGCAAATGCTCATTTCTTGTCCCCATACAAAATCATCATTACATTACTAAAATATAAGTATTTGGAGAAATTATTCACATGTCTTTCCATTTCCTGGAACCTAAATTGGTAAGTGAATTTCATCTCCAGAGCCATTTCCAATCAATTGCTAATGATTGCCTAAAGTTATATGTCAAGACAAACTCTGAGGCTGCATCTGGGCTCAGCTGGAAAGTGTCCTGGGATCAAGTTGTGATGATGTTTGTGCTGCATGTTTGTGTTAAATAATAGGTACTTGCAAAAATAAACATTCTCAGGCTTTGTGTTTTCTCTCATTTCCTACAGGGAGGATCTTAAAATACCTCATGACCTTTCATAATTGTTTAGGTAAAAACTATTGCCACTGATCAAACCCTCTTTTATCCATCTCACTGAAATGCCATGCAAGCCAATCTATGTTCCCTTTGAACCACTCCAATATTCAGCTGAGCCCACACATGGAAAACAGCTATTCTGGCTGAATCTGACCTCCTGAGATATCTTCCTCTTACCTCCCTGGCCCCTCTGTCTCCTATTGAGGGACCCTTCAAGAACACCAGAATTCCACGAGACGTAGTTTGAGTATCACTGATCTATACCATTCATTGGTATAACCAATTGTTACATTTCAGAGCTTGCTCATTTGTGCTCATTTTCTCTCACTTCTCTAAAATTCTGCCAATTAGTATGAATAAATTGTGGATAACAGTCCCTACACTTTCCATTTCCCTGTGTGAATGATGTGATTTTTCCCCCATGTGAGTCAATAATGTTAACAGCCCTATAACTTGATATGACTTGCTGGCTCTTGGTCACATCCCACATACCAACTTCAGGATTGGTCACAATAAATCTACATTAAGTTGCTTTACCTTGTTTCTTGTACTAATAGCAGTAGACTTCCATATCCGAAGATTGAAGATTACACCTATTGTGTAAAGGGTTCATGGAGCAGATTTTCCTCTCCTTTCCTCCATTCTTCTTAGCCATTGTTGCTCTGAGTGTCTTCAGCAATCTTATGATTAGTAGTATTAATAGGAAGCAGAGAATTTGCTTATGCCATGGAGTGGTGCTTCTCAGTCTTCAACATGCACACAAATCACCTGGACATCTGTTTAAATGCAGATGCTGTTCCAGCAGGTGGGGCCAAGATCCTTCATTTCCATCCAGCTCTTAGGTGATGTTGGTGCTCCCGGTCCATGGACCATACCTTAAGTAGCAACATTGTACAAGATCCAGTCTCACCCTCAATGGAAAATACTTGCTTTTCCTAGAACTCTACTTGCACAGTTTCTTATTATCCCTTCCCTCTGGATCACATTCCTTCACTTTTCACTCCCTAGACTTGGCTGTTTATTCCTATTCCACCCTGATCATACTAACTTTACTCCTTAAATGATCATTGAGCACTTTTTATGAGCTAGACACTGTTGGGCACTAGAGACACATCCATGCACAAGACAATACCCTGATCATTCCTACTCATGTGGAACTTACAATCTAAAGAGAAAGACATTAAATAATTAATAATTAGTTGAAATTTTTAGGAGTGCTAGGAATAAAAATTATAGGATGCTATGAGAACAAATGAGAAAATGCCTAATCAAGGCTCCTGGGTCCCTGGAGCTTCCACTTTACATGAATCCTGGTTTTGTATAAACTCATCTTTCTCTATGGCAAGGCAGAGTGTTAGAAGTTTCCCTCATGATTCTTAATCTTCTCTGTGACCATGGCCACCAGTGTGATTTTGGTACTTCATGGCCACAGTCACCCTTGGCAGGAAGATGAGCGTGGCACAGCACTCACGATTGGAAGGCAAGTCCTGGGCTTCTGTAGCTCCAAATGATTATTGAATTGCCTCATGTGATTTGTGTCCCTGGGCTCCCTTTGATAATGGTCCGAGACATCTATAATGGCAATTTTTTTCCTCCCAAACTCCAGACAAAGCTTCTCTTTTTCTCAAAAATTATAGCAAATATAATACCCTAATTTCCTCCTTCTCATGACCTCTTTTGCTGATCTATTACCTACAACAATGACTCAGGTATTGTCAGAAAATTACCACTGATGATCAGCAGGCTCTTAATAGTCATTCATTAAGAATGATAAGGTCCAACAACAAAAAAAGAAAACTACATACAGATCAATCAATATTCCTCATGAACATAAATGCAAAAACTCTCAACAAAATACTAGCAAATTGAATCCAACAGCACATCAAAAGGATATTTCACCATGATCAAGTGGGTTTCATCCCAGGGATGCAAGGATGGTTCAACATATGCAAATCAACAAACGGTGACTCAGACTTAAAAACAAAAACCACATGATCATCTCAATAGATGCAGAAAAAAGATTCAATAAAATCTAGCACCCCTTTACAATAAAAATCCTCAACAAACTAGGCATAGAAGAAAAATACCTCAAAATAATAAAAGCCATATATTTATGACAAATCCACAGCCAACATCATACTGAATGGGGAAATCTTAAAAACATTTCCCCTAAGAAATGGAACAAGATAAGGATACTCCTGTCATCACTTCTATTCACCATAGTATTGGAAGTCCTAGCAAGAGCAATCAGGCAAGAGAAAGAAATAAAGGGCATCCAAAGAAGGAAAGAGGACATCAAACTACTCCTATTTGCTAATGATATGATCTTATATCTAGAAAATCCCAAATATTCCTGCAAAAGATTCCTAGGATTGGTAAGTAAATTCAGCAAAGTCTCAGATTATAAAACTAATGCACACAAATCAATAGCATTTCTATACACTAACAACAGTCAAGCTGAGAGTCAAATCAAGAACACCATCATTTACAATAGCTGCAAAGAAAATAACATAACTAAGAATATACTTAACCAAGGAGTTGAAAGATCTCTACAAGGAAAACTGCAAAACACTGACGAAAGAAATCATAGATGACACAAACAAGTGGAAAAAATATCCCATTCATGGATTGGAAAAAAATCAACATTGTTAAAATGTCCATACTACCCATAATGACTTACTGATTCAATGCAATTCTCATCCACATACCAACATCATTTTTCACAAAACTAGAAAAAAACAGTTCTATGTTTCCTATGGAATCAAAAAAAAGAACCCAACAATCCCAAGCAAAAACAACAAATATGGAGGCATTACATTACTGGACTTCAAATTATACCATAAGCCTATAGTAACCAAACAGCATGGTATAAAGGTAGACACACAGATCAGTGCAACAGACTACAGAATCCAGAAATAAAACCACAGAGCTACAACAAACTGATTTTCAACAAAGCAGACAAAAACATACACTGGAGAATTGATGCTCCATTCAATAAATTCTAGAAGAAAACACAGGAAAAAATTCTCTTAGACATTGGCATAAGCAAAGAATTTATGACTAAGACCCCCATAGCAAATACAGCAACAGCAAAAATAAACAATGGGACTTAATTAAACTAAAGTTTCTGCACAGCAAAAGAAATAATCAACAGACTAAATAGAAAACCTACAGAATGGGAGAAAATACTCATAAACTATACCTCCGACACAGGGCAAATACCCAGAATCTACAAAGAACTCAAACAAATCGGCAAAATGAAAACAATGATCCCATCAAAAAGTGGGCAAAGACATGAACAGATTTTTTTCAAAAGAAGATGGACAAGTGGCCAACAAATATATGAAAAAATGTTCAACATCACTAATCATCGGGGAAATACAAATTAAAACCACAATGAGATACCACCTTATCCCTGTCAGAATGGCCATTAGTAAAAAGTCAAAAAACAAGAGATGATGGCACAGATGTGGTGAAAAGGGAACACTTATACACTGTTGGTTGGAATGTAGACCCATACAAGCTCTATGGAAAACAATATGGAGATTCCTCAAAGAGCTAAAAGTAGACCTACCATTGAATCTATCAATCCCACTACTGGGTATCCACCCAAAGAAAAAGAAATTGTTTTATAAAAAAGACACCCACATCCAAATGTTTATCATATCACAGTTGCAAAGATGTGGAATCAACCTAAGTGCTTTTTCTGAGTAGAAAAAGAAAATCTAATACACACACACACACACACACACACACACACACCATGGAATACTACTCAACCATAAAAAAGAATGAAATAATGTCTTTTGCAGGAACTTGGATGGAAATGGGGAACATTATCCTAAGTGAAGTACCTTAGGAATGGAAAAACAACCACATGTTCTCACTAATAAGTGGACGCTAAACGATGGGTAACAAGAGGCTAACAAGAGATGTAAAGGACATTGGAAACTAAGAAGGGGGGAAGGTGAGAGGTGGGTGAGAGATAAAAAATTACCTATTGGATATAATGTACACATTCTGATGACAGGTGCAGTTAAAGCCCTAACTTCAGCATTATAGAATTCATCCACACAACAAAAAACACTTTGTACCCCCTAAATCTATTGAAATTAAAACAAAGAATGACAAATTCTAAATTTATTTGTCTTCTTCAGAGATTCTGGCCTCCTTGAACTCAGAAAGCATCCACAGCAACAATAGTTGTCTTTTCCGTTCACACAGGGTGTCAGGGAAGAAAAAGAGAAAACATGTGGAGATTGCAGAACCATTATGATCTGTATAAACCAAGGCTTTCCCTGGCTTCTGCTCTAAAGTCCATTCTTACATGACGTCACATTCAACAAAATAATGACCCACCAGTCAACATATTTAAATGCAAGTTGAATCTTTCCTGAAATCTCTTGAAAGGGGATTCTATTCGCCCATTTTAACTTTAAGGACAATTTATAATCCTATTTCCTGATATTTCTCCTGTTCAATATTTCATAACTGCAGAAGCTACCCCAGTGTCTTCTCTCTCCTCTCCCTCTTAAAACTCTCCTAACTTAATTAACTCCGTCGAACCGGACCCATTGCACTTCCATACCCTTCATCCCCAGCCTTTTCCATCCCTGGATTTGTTCTGCCAAAGTCTTGAGATAGTAGCTTTCCTTTCTCTCCAGTGTGGCTAAGCACAGCATCACCTGGCCCTCTTGGTCCTGTCACTTTGCCCAGTGGCCTGATCTGGTCCAGGTCCAGAGGCAGCCCCAGAGTTCTCCCAGCCAGGAGAAAGAGAGAGCAGGTGATCATTCTCCAAAATCATCTGTGTTTGCTTTTATTACTCACTACCACATAATTAATCCAAGAAATTCATTCCTTTTATTTCAAGAAAAAGGAGCCAGGGAAGTTATTATTAAAATTCTAATGTTTGCTGATTAAGAAAATGGAATATAGCAACATGCCAGTGTGAAATCTATAAACTTTTTATTCAACTGACTACTATATGCATTCAATTAAAATATGTATATATACATATATATATAGTCTACATACAATGCCTGATATAAAGTTGACCCTTGAACAATGTGGCGATCAGAAGCTCTGACCCCCCGCTGCACAGCCAAAAAAAAACTGCATTTAACTGTTGACTCCCCCAAAACTTAACTACTAAGCCCACTGTTGAACCGAAGCCTTACTGATAACAAAAACAGTTGATTAATATAATACATATGTTGTACGTTATATGTATTGTATACTGTATTCTTACAATAAAGTAAGCTAGAGAAAAGAAAATGTTATTAAGAAAAGGAAAAGGAAAAGAAAATATGTTTACTACTCATTAAGTGGAAGTAGACCATCTTAAAAGTCTTCATCTTCTTCATCTTCATGGGTTCAGGAGGCTGAGGAGAAAGAAGAGGAGGAAGAGGAGGGGGGTTGGTCTTGTCATCTCAGGGGTGGCAGAGGCGGAAGAAAATGCATGCAGAAGTGGACCCATGCAGTTCAATCCTGTGTTGTTCAAGGCTCAACTGTATACGCAGATTCAGACTCCCTGCAATAGATCCTGAAAATAATGTGAATCCTTCCAGGGCCCCCTCACCACAATCCTCTCTCCATAGTCCACAGGCTGGGCCCCATGGATGCCCATCATTTAATTAACTTAGCTAATGCTTATCACAGATAACCAATATTTTTAAAAAATTTTCCTTAGCATATTACTTTTAATGATGACTCCAAACTATTTGAAGTTAGGAGCAAATAAAACTCCTATTAGTCTTAGGCATGTCATAATTTTAGAAATATTAAAGAGAGAATATCATCAGGTATCTTCGAGATGCATCTGACTTTTCTGCTTTGTAGAAAGCCCCATAAATCCTTACACTGGGAGTCAGCTCTGAGCCATGACTTGTGCATGCTAATTGCACTCAACATTAATGGAGAATGTGGATGACACCGACTTCCCAACCTACAACTTTGTTTCATAATCTCTGGATCACCAGCTGGGACTTTGATGGGACATTTTACAGCATAGTCTCTGCTACCTTTGTGAAACATTATAATCACATAAAACGTTATGCTCTAGGATTGTATGTAATACAGGGCCTACCCCTGGCATCTGTGCCTTAATTACCTCTTTTCATCGCTTCACTGCCCATTTAGGAGTCTTTAGAAGGCTTTCCTCTGCATGAATAGGGGTGTGGAGTTTAATCAGCCCCACCTGGCAAAGACATCCTCATTTCCAATACCAGTTCAACAACTCACCAAAGGTGGTTCTGAGAAACTTATTCAACTTCCTTGTGCTCTTATTTAATCAACAGGGAAATGGACATTTCCTTGGTCTCCAGAGCAGCCAACATTTCCCCTATTCATGTATGGGACCTCCTGAAAGGCCTGTTGCAGATGCTCAAACCAACTCTCCCTACATACCAATGAAAACTTGAGCCAAAGGCCCTGAGTGATCACTTAACCTGCTCTCAGTTCTACCAAGAACCTTGGCACCCAGAAAATAGCCCTAGTTCCCAACCTTGAAGAGATATTAGGAATGTGTCCAGGCCAAAAACTGGAATCAACGATGTACATCTTGTCCCTACCTAGTTCTGTAGTAGCTACAGGCAAAGTAAATTCCCTGGCATCTTCTGGAGTTTCCATGTTGACTGTGATCCCAATGCAGACACAGCCTAGACATTCCCCCACTGCCTGAAGCTGACCACTGGCTGGCTTCACACAGCTTTCTGGTGTAGCATGAGCACAAGCCAGACAGTTGGTAGAATGAGGAAGAACAAAATCCATTTTGAGTTAGCACCAGCTTTTGCAGAAAATAGAAAATGAGCCCACTCAGCGATGATGGGCTGATGTCTCTGAGGTCAGGGACTAGCTTTGCCTGCCCCTGACACTACCCCAGCAGGGCTTGCCTTTGGTGGCCTTTGTGATGCTCTTCTGAGGTCAGGCAGCAAGATGGTGATGCACCAGCAATGGACAAGAGCCAAGCACACACCGAGGGTCTGATGCCACACCACTGATGGGAATGATATCTCTATTGCAACCAGGGTCCTCTTGATTGCTTTAAAGACAGGCTTCAAAGTAGCCTATCTCTTTTATATGTGGATAATTTTGATTCTGGCAAAGGCATAAACAGGCAAAAGTCAACCACTGGAGTAAGAGGGCAGGGAATGCCTTTCTCCCTTATTCACCAAGCCTAGATATGCTGGTGTTCTTTCAGGCTCTCAAATTCTCAAATGTTGCATGGCACAGTGTGCTTGGTCCCCAAATCTGCTCTATATCCCAATTGTCTAGCCACTCTCAAACTCCCAATGCTCAACTTTCACCCCACCCCAATTATACCCAAGTGGCAAGTGGAGGAGGCCAGGCATCAGTTTTTTGTTTTTTTTTTTTAAAGATTTCCAGAGGGTTCTAATGTGCATTGGTGTTTTCAAACCACTGGCAAAATGGTTATAAGCACAGACATTGGAGTCAGGATTGGATTTGAATCCTGGCTTCATGAGTTATCAGCTGTGTGGCCTTGGACAAGCTACTTAAACTCTCTGTGCTACTTTATTCTCTCATTTGTAAAGTAGAGGATTTTACAAATAACAATAGTATTTAACTCACAGAGTTTTTATGAAGGTTAAAGGAGTTATTATTTGTGAATTACTTAGATCAGTTTCTGGTATTTGATAAGCACTATAAAAGCTTGTTAAATACATATCCCAAATTCATTCCTGCCTCAGGGCCTTCGCTTTTCCAGTTCTATCAGTCTGGACCTCATCCTACTTGACTGTCATGAACAATAAGTAGTCATCTGTCTTAGTTATGCTCTGTCTTAGTATCCTTTTTGGTCTCATGTCTTTAGGTGTATATTTATTGCATCTATTTTGTTGTCTCCTCCAATCCAATGTAAGGGCCAGGACAGCAAGATCTGTCCTATCTCTAGAAAGTTCCTGAGTAAAGAAGATTAAAGGAATGTGGATACTGGGGTGGATTTAATTTTTTAGTAACACATAGAGGAGGCAATAAGGGAAAGAGACTCATGCTTTAGGATAGAGACCCTTCCACAGGCTGCCAAATGTTCACGATGCAGATAGAACCTTGGGGTTTATTGTGGATGAGACATCATGACTGAGAAGAGGTGCATGTGTTAGCATCCCCAATTAAACCTTGTGCAATAAAAACCTGGCTTGTAAACAAGAAAGGTGGCCTCTCCCTGAAAATCTAGACCTGCCGAGAGCTTGCACCAGAAAAATGTCTCATTTGAATTCTCTTGTTTCATTTCAGTAAATAGTTCATAACTATTTTATTCAGTTTAAATCTTAATTACCTATTTTCATTCCTATAAATTGCTCCCTCCCCAACCAGGGTCCCCAGTTCTTACCGTGTGGGTATGATACAATAATCTTCAAGAGTTTCAAAATGAATGAAATACATGAAGACATGGTGGTGAGGAGCCTGACATCCTAGGTAGACAGCACACAGGGCTTAGCAATGAGGTCCCACAGCCACCAGAGCAGTCTGTGCATCTTGTTAGAATTCAACATTTCCGCTGAAGCTAAATCATCATATACATGTGTTTCATTTCCCAGAAGATGATATACCCTAACCTGGAACCCCAAGTCACCCTAGGTGGGATTAGGATTACAAAATTGCCTCCTGTTACAGAGGATGCACTATAGGTTCCTGCAGACGTCAGCTCCCATTCACAAACATTTCAGATTAGAGCTGCAAAGCAGCTCACAGTGAAATTGGGCCTGGGGAACCTAAAGACACTATCAGCTGAGGATCCACTGGAAATGACTAAGACCTTCCAAATGTGTAAGTCTATGAGATATTATTGAAACTACTAAACTGTGGATTTGTAATAATCTTTTGAAGGCAAAGAGGTAACCTCTTTTACCTACAGTGCCCAGGACAATGATTCTTCTCCACCTTTAGCCTCAAGAACCTGGAGACTCCTGGACCCTCATGCATCAGGACGAGGCTCTGGGAAGCTCACAGCTGGACTCTATCTAAGGCAAGTATGTCATGAGCAACAGTCAAGGTGGGCTGCAAACCAAAATGTGTTCTGAGTAGATACCACAATGACCAACAATTTGCAAGAGCAACACATTCGAAGTGTTCTGTAAACTGGCATTTTGCTGTGGAAGATTGTTTAGCAGATGCCAGCCAGGCAATACCACCCCTACCTTCCTTACTGTCCAGTGGGGGTCCAGGACTCTGTCCCCAAAAAGCCACCAAGAGATGTTGCTTTTGATATAAAAGTTGGCCTGTGGTCAGAGAAGAGGCCTTGATCTTTAAGCTGCTTTCTGATTTGCATGCGTTTTAAGGACTTTGCCTTTGTATCTAAATTACGTGTGCTTTGCCCACCAGGCTAAACTACCTCCACTTGGCCCTCTTCTCTTGCCACACATGGCTGAACAGGCTTTGGGGTGCAATGCTGCTGATCAGAACCACACACGACTTTTTTGATTACAATGGTGCAAATGAGAAAGGAAGCTTGGTCTGTTTTCATTCTCAGGTGTATTTGCCATTTTACAAGATGAAGACGGCTTTGCCAAAGGACTGTTGGTAAACTTGTGAAATTCTGGTGCTGGAGGTGGTTTGAGTGGGCCCAGAAAAAACGTTTCTCAAATCATTTGAAATCCTGGCCATTGTTCACATCTTGAGGACCCACTTACGGTGGCCAGTGCCCAGGCACGAGGCTGGTGCTGGAGACAGAGATCTGTGTGGCTGAAGCAGATGCAGAGGGTAGGAAAGGGCCCCAGCGTGGCAGGACACAAGGTCTTTCTCTCTCCATAGGATAAACTATTTGGATCTGTGCTGTGGGTTTCTCCTGTGTCAGGACCACAGAGCAGGAGGATACACAGGTCCTTCTTCTCCAGGTTTCGCTGATCATAAATTCTGCTTTAAGACCACTTCCCTTTTTAGCATCAGCAGAAAAGGCATCAGGTGGCAGGAAGCAGTTAAAATCAACTCATCGCTTTGTCATCCAGAGCGGCAGGTGGGCTGGGCATGCAGGAGGCTCTGCAACTGCCCTTTCTCCCTTGTTCTTCTTCCGGATCCTTTTATTTATCATTAGGAAAAAGTGATTACCTGCAGCTGGGTTTCTTATCGGCAGGGCACTTAAATCAGCAAGTCCACCCACCAGGTGGTGCCTTGCTGACCATTCCTCTGGGAGAGAGCACTGGGCCCTCTTCTCCTCAGCCCATGTCCTCCCAGCATCTTCTTGTCTTGGGAAGACTCAGGTTATAAACCAATGACCTTCCACATTGGCCTCCTGTGGCTTGTCTGGGATCACTCGATTAATTTCTTTATCCCATTGCACTATCAGACGAATGAATTTAAAAGACAAATAGCTCCCCTCTGGGTCTGTCTCAGGATTATGAGAGAAGGGACCTTCTGGAGGGATTAGTTTAGCAGAGTGCTTCGTAGCCAGAGCTCCAAACTGACTCAGACTGGAATCCTAGTCTGCAAGTGCCTTAACTTCTCAGTTTCCTCATCTGCACAGCGGGGATGACAACAGGACCAACCCCACTGGTGTAAAGTTGAAATACTTGCATGCAAAGAATTTACTCGCATGCTTGAGCAAAGGAAGTATTCAACAAATGAGAGTCATTATTAGATGGGTGGTGGTGATGAGGGAGGGAAAAATTAGAACTATGGGACTAAAGCAGGAAAGTCTCTGGAGGTCAGCTGGGCTCGTGCATTGCAAAGTTTACAGAGCATGGGAATCGCCTGGAGGACCCAGAGTGACTAGATTCAGTAGGTCAAGGGTAAGGCCATGAATTTGCCTATCTAACAAGCTCCCCAGGTGATGCTTTTGGTGCCAACTAGTTAAATCAACAGCTTTCCTGATATAAGAATCCTCCTTTTACACCTCCTCTTCCTGCAAGATCACTTGGAAGCTCTATTGGGCAACTCCTAAGATGGTGGAAGAAAAGAAACGAATCCTTGCTAGTGACCTGTCACGAGTCAGGAGCTTTAAATATGTTTCCTTATTTTCACAATAACTTATGGAGTTACTTATAGTTGTTTCTGGTTTTTGTTTGTGTTTTTCCAAGATGATAAAATTAAGACCGAAGGTAATTTAGGTGCCTTCAACACTGTCACATGGTAAGAATTGAACTCAAGTCTCTTAGGCCTGAATTCTTGCATCACTGATGTTCAGCTACATTTGGGAACCCCTAGCTCACACTACTTTCCGTTATTGGGCAACTCTTAAAAGTTAGAATATGTGTTTCTTATTATCCTGAGCTGCGATCTGCCTCCATGGATTTACCGTCCTAGTAATGGCTTCTGAGTTTTCATAGAATTGAAAATGACTTAATATCATTCGGTTAGACAGAAGATGATCATTTACTTTTTCATGAGATGACATAATGGTTAAGTGTATAGCCTCCAACCAAGAGTTCCTGAGTTCAAATCCTGACTCTCCCACTTCTTAGCTGTGTGACTTTGGGCAAGTTTCTAATTTCTCTGTGTCTCCATCTTCTCAAATCTATAATGCAATGCTGGTAGTAGCAACTTCATTAGAATGTTGTTGAGAGGAGAAAGCAGGTTAATGCATGTACAGAGTGACACAGCAACTTTAGCTTTCATGAGTTCAATCCATAAAGCCTTTTAAAATCTTCATAAAGTCCTTTGTGACTATAGGTCTTAAAAATGAGGCTAGACTGTTTTTCCCCTCCTTATGATAATTAATATACTACATTTAGCAGTGTCTTGTTAAAAGTCTTCATTGGTGATTAGAGGCGCTGGATAAAAAGGATATCAAAGGCAACCCGTGCATTTCATCAGCAAAACGCCTGGATTAAACCAACCAAGGTACTCCAAAGTGACTTTGGTTTCTTGCAGAGGTGATTCTGTTTCTTTTATTTTAAGGCAAAGAGAGGGAGTCATTCAAGATGCTGAGTCTGCCCACACATGTCTCAGCCAGGAACCCCCTAAAACTCCAGGAGAGCCAAATGATGGGAAGATTAAAAAAAAAAAAAAAAAACACCCCTAATCAACAAGGGATGAAAAACTTTTTGGGCCTGTCAAAAATCATGTTTTAAATTACAGAAATAATTAAATGGTGAGGCAAAGGAACACAAGTATCATTTGCCTTAGAATGGTGGGGGAGGGGGAAGCTTCAAAAAGCTTCAGTTTTCCTCCCCTCTCTGTGTCCTTGACCTTGGCAATGTGACATTTCAGCCCTTGAACCTGGGTTTGGCCACGTGACTTATTTTGGCCAATAGGATACAGCAGAAGCCATGCAATGTCAGTACAGAGCCTGGGCCTCAGAGACCTTGACTCTTCTTGCAACTCTGCCACGACCTCATGAATAAGCCCAGCTACCCTGCTGTTGCCCCAGACAAGTGAGTGAGGCCATCTAAGACTAGCAAACCCCCGTCCATCGTACCAGTTGATTATAAACTTGTGGGCAAACCCAGCCAAGATCAGTCAGCTCTGGCCCAGAACAGCAGAACCACTGAGCTGATCCATAGACTCATGAGAAAGAATAAGGTTCATCGTTTTATGTGTCTGAGTTTTGGGGTGGCTGGTTTCACAGACACAGCTAATTGATATACCCTCTACAGAGTGGGTAGGAATAAAACAGCAACAACAAAAAAGGTATGCAAAGCAATCATAGTACTGCTTGTATAATTTGAACTATAGAAAACTGTCAATATTGAGCCATTTTGTACTCACAAAAATAACAATTTCATATGGACCAACCAATTATTAAGTTCTTCTCATATGTCAGGCACTACATTTTACATAGATTCTCGTTTAATCTTTATGATCACTCCGTAAGGGAGATATTACTATCCCCATTTTACAAATGAGGAAATGTAGGCTCCATAAATATCTGCTGAAGGAATGAATAAAAGAAACATTTCTCAAGGTCACATGTTCAATACCTGGTGGGATGGGAATGTGAGCTTAGGGTGGATTGATCCCGCAGCCGTCGCACTCTCTACGACAAGAAGCAGACGGTAATGACAATGGCTGACATTTATCGAGCTTTCATTAGGCATCAGGCTATTCTAAGACCTCGGCTTGGCTTATCTCATTTAATCTTCATATATAATGCTGTGTGGTTGGTGTGATTTATGCATGAGGAAGCCAAAGTTCTCCAAACCACAGCAATGCAGAACGTGAACTTCCAGGCCAGAATTTGAACCCAGGCAGGGCTCTAAGTCAACTACTCATGGCATCTTTTAGGGAATTGAGGGAAGAGAAATGGAAGAAAAACACAGTGCTCTTCATAAGCCAAAGCCTAGTAAACTTTTTACATTTAACGTGACGAAAGTCTCTATTACCCCAGATTCATTGTAGTAAAAAATCTTTAGTTTTATAAAGGCTCTTTCTTCCCAAGAGGGAAAACATAGTTTTTTCTCATCCAATTCCACTTTACAGTCATACGTCTCTTAATGAAGTGGATCATCCTAAGAAATGCATCATTGGATGACTCCATCGTTGGGCAAACATTATAGAGTATGCTTACGCCAATCTAGATAGTATAGCCTCCTGCACACGTAGGCTGTATGGTATGGCCTGTTGCCCCTAGACTACAAACTTGTACAGCACGTTACTGTAAGAAATACTGTAGACAACTGAAACACAATGGTAAGTATTTGCATCTCTAAACATACCTAAACATAGAAAAGGTACAGTAAAAATATGCTATCATAATCTTATGGGATACATGTAGTCTGTCATTGACCGAAACATGGTTAAGTGGCACATGACTGCATTATAAGTCAACTTGTGGGAAACTAGGTTAACCTCCCCTTGGAGACATGGTAGGTGACTATTCTGTGGGATCACTGGAGAAGCCCCTCAATTCTCTGCAGAAGTTGTCCATTGTGATCTGAGATGTCTACCATTAGTACCACACTTCTGAATTAGGCCTTATTCCAGAAAGCCCTGAAGGTTAATATTAATTTGTATTATGAAAACTTAAATCAGGCAACAGAAACTTAGGGGCCAACAAAGACCAGGCACATGAAAGAAACAATAGATGTGGCCTGGTGTCGTGCAGGAGGGGGCAGTGGGGACTGTGGCAAACTGAAGAGCACATGTCCCCTCTAAAAAGGGATGCTGGTACTAGCTTTGAGGCAATTGTTTCCATTGACTATGACAAATGTTTTTATTTTACAAAAGAAGACAAAACATCTAGATATATGTGAATCATTTCCTTTAAAATCTTACAAGGAAAGAAATGGATCCTTGGACTGGAATTGGCCTCAGGAGGCCAGTTTGCAGCCCTGTGCTAACATCAGTGCATTAATATCACTTCTTTAGGGTGGAGCTACTCCAAGTACAGTCCCTTGGGACATCAACACCCACATCATCCAGGAACTGGTGAGAAATGCAGGATTGGAATCTCTGGGAGTGTGACCCAGGTATCTGGGCCTAGCAAGCCTTTCAAGTGGTTCCTACACACACAAATATATGAGTGGTCCAGAAGCAACAAGGACCAGAGGTACCAGAGGGTGTGAGACAGGGTCTGGGGCTGACAGGGAGGAAGATCTCCAGTCCCCAGTGCTAAGAAGAGGAAAAAGAAAGTTCCGACAAGACCGGAGAAGGCTCCTGAGAGCTCTGCAAGCAGCACTGTTATCCGAGCAGCCCAAAGGTGCCTTGCACATCCTCTCAGTTGTTCCTCCTCCAAAGCCAAGATACTAGCCTCTCAAGCCCGGTACCTCCTACCCTCGCAGCTCCCAAGAAAGTGACACTGTGTCCCCGTAGTTGCAGAACATTGTCAGCACTAAATCTGTTCGAAAGCATGTCTCCAAAGTCGTCACTGTTCTCAACGAATTAGTCAAAGGCTTCCATCTGCCTAGTGGCTCACTGCACTTTTTATATTCATTTTCTTATGCAAATAGGGTGATTCTGGAGAGGAATGATGTCAAGCAGAGTGATAGGTACCTCACTCAAGCCAGAACAGGATGCACCCATAACATGCAATCAGCAAAATCTCCAGAAAGATCATGTTGAACTAAGCTTTTGTATTTGGGCTTCTCTGAAGCTTAAAAATAGTTTTAGTTAAAGTCCCAGGAACTGTCTGGCATATATATATAGGAGATACTGACCTAGCCTCCCTACTATAATCTTAACAGTATAAGAAACTGCCCACCAAGCCAATCATTCAAAGCGCAATTCAATTAATTTCTCCTTCTTTCTTCTTTTATTCCCTCTCATTTTTTGCTTAGCCATGCTATCTTATTTTATTCTTTCCTTCTTTGTATTATTTGCTGCCTTTTTAAAAAAAAGAAGCTGAGTTATCCTTCAAGAACAAATTCCACTGTAGCAAGTGACCTCAGGGACTATAAGGCAGTAGATTAAAACCTAGTAGTAGCTTAAAATACTGAAGATGATTTGAAAGAAGGGGTCAATTGTCTAATATTAATGCAGTAATAACTGGAGAGACATTATTCTTATTGCCTCCTTCCAGGCAGAGCTATCTGGTACCTCGTGAAGTTCATTGCCACTGTGAGGGAGAGTAAAATAAAAACTGGATGAAGGCCAATTCTAACTCCAGTACTGACCGCGTATTCCGATTCCATTTCGAAATGTTTGTTGGGCTAGAAATTAAATTCAGGGTTGAGATGATTTCCTTCCCTCTGTATCAGATAGCTATTGCTGCATACGAAGCTTGCCAATGCTTAATAGCTTACAACAACCACTGTTTGTATAGCTGACAACTCTGCGGGGCCTATCCGTGGTTCTGCTGATCTGGGCTGGGCTCAATCAGGCGACAGTGGCTCCTGTCTCTCTTGTCTAGGATGGGCTGTCTTTCTGTGGATCACAGCTGCCTACACAGACCCCAGCTTTTGGAGAAACTTGTAAAGACGGTATGACAGACACTGCTGGTGCCGTGACTGGTGTGCAGAGCCCCGGGGATCCCTTCTGCTGGCTCCTTGGGCCCATCCCCCAGATCAGTGCTTTGCTGCTGAGGCGTGGCCCCTGTGACCAATCCCAGAACTTCCGCACCAGCACAGACAGCTGGGAGTTACTGGGAGCTATAGCCCCCTGGGTGACCTCTAGCTACGAGTATGAAAACCTGGGTCCCTTGCTTCGATGGAGATAAATTCCGAAGTATAGCTGATGCTCCAGAATCTTCCACAGGATGGGGCTGAGGCTGGGAATTTGCCTGAAACCACACCTTTGTCCAGCCCCTGCCCTCCCCTGTCCTACCTTCCTCACTCCCTCCTGGGAGCAGGTAGGACCTTAATAGATCATTTGCACCCTAGTCTCAGGGTACGCTTCCAGAGAGCCCAACCTAAGAGAGACTGTCTAACCCAGATGTTTTCAATCTGAGCGCAGAGCAGCCCTGTCTGCCTGTGAGGTGTGTAACATTTCCGGGGCTCCAGTACCGGCTCTGGCCCTTGCCCATCCTGTCTTCTCCCACCTCCCTCTCCTCTTCCTCTGCTTTTTTTTCTTTCCTTCTCCTCTACTCTCCCTCTCTCTTCCTCGACGTGCCCTTCCTCCCTCCTCCCACCTCCTCCTCTTCCTCCCCCCCTCCATCATCTTCATCATCATCTTCAGGATCTCCCTATCTTCCCCACAGCTCCTTTCCTCTGAATCTTTTTCCTTGTACTCATTGCTGTTTATTTTCACAAGTAAAGACTTGTGAGCCAGCAATTTGGCAAAACGCACACATTTGGACTGACAGTTGTGGGGCGGCTGCTCCGAGACGTTTCCGTAGGCAGTAATGCCTCCATGCGGATTTCTGGCCCGGCCCCTCTCCCCCAGAGCAATCCCACTGGTGCAGCTCACAGATCCGCAAGGCTTGATTTATCCAACCGGAGATCAGTGTGAAAATACTGTCAAGCTTCTGGAACCGGGAAGATATTTAGATCACTCCACTCACGTACATCATATTTACGAAAGGAAAAGGAAGTGGGTAGATTATAAATTAGAAAAATCTGCAAGGAAAACTCTATCTTTTCCAAACCCAATCTTTTATGAGCTTCCTTCCAAAAGGCTGAGCTCAACTGTAAATAGCTTACATTTGTGGAGTGTGCCTTTATTTCTGGCTTCCATACGGCTCTCTGCACAAGAGGCGGCTTTCAAGAAGGCCACGTGGGCTCTGGCAGATCTGCCCAGACCGTGTTTCTGCCCCTCCCCAGCCCCCGCAAAGGGCAACCGCAGATCCAACACTCACACCGACTGAAAGCTGGAAGAAGCTAGCAAAATCGTCACATCTCTGTCTCTTTCTGTAGGTGAGGAAACCGAGGCTCACGAAGGCAAGGGTTATACAGGGGATCCAAGAAATAAACTCAGAGCCAGCTCTGGTCTGAGACCCGAGAATCCAGGGCAGAGTCTCAGCTCTACTACAAGTTTCCTTGGTGACCTCAGGCCAGCCACTCTACCTTCTGAACCTCAGTATGACCGATTACAAAATGGCCACAATCGTCTATCCACACTGTTTGTGTGTGGCTCTGCTGTGTCTCCCATCAAGAAGTGGGTCCCTTTTCTGGCCCCTCCATCTGGGCCGGCCTTGTGGTTTCCTCCAGCCAACAGAATGCAGCAGATGTGACAGTTTGCCAGCCCTGGGACTTGGCCTCAGGGGCCTTGCACACTGAGGGTCCTTTTCTTGGAACCTTGCCCCGCCATCCCATGGGATGCTCAGGGGAGCCCTGGAGAAGATGAGAGAGCATGTGGGCAGAGATGAGCCACCCAGCCAAAGCCCTCCTAAACCAGCCACTTCCCCACTGAGCAGAAGCTGCCCCAAAATGCACTGAGTTAGCCCAGGGAGACAATCAAAGCTGCCCGGCTACATTCATCCTAAATGTGTGACTCACAGTATCACGAACTAAATAAATGATGATTATTTCAAGTGCCACTGCCTTGGGGTGGTTTCTTATGCCGCCAAATTTAACTGACATACTTGGTTTCTCTATCAGCACAACAAAGGGAGGCAACATAGATCTCATTTTTTAGGTTTCATTTGAAAAACCGAGTCCATAGAAAGTTAAGGCCTAGTGCTGAGCTGTCCAATGTGGTAGCCACTGGTCACGTGTGGCTATTTAAACATAATTAATTGGAATTAAACAAAAATGAAATTCAGTTCACTAGCTGCATTTCAAGTGCTTGATAGTCACGCATGGCTAGTGGCCACTACGCAGGACAGCACAGGGATAGAACACTCCCACCCTCTCAGAAAGGTGGGCCAGATGGTGCTGTTCTGGAACTGCCATGCAGACCAGCACCAGAGCAGACAGTCCGAGGCCACAACTCTGGACCCCCACTCCCACTACTCTGGGGCTGCAGCCCCCGGAGCACCCGGCTCCATGGAGGCCACCCCTCGCAACCCCTTTGAACATTTCAAATCTATACTGTGAGTCCTCTGCTTTGCCAAAAATATCTAAATCACCAAGGAGTTTTTGGACTGACTGCAAACACGATCAGTATTTTCATCAAAGTGAGAAGTGAGGCTCTTAACGAGGTAGGTGAAGTCCTCAGACTGATGCCAAACTTTTCCGCCTCCAGGGCATTGCCCTAGTTTTTATTTTAAGCAATTTTTCCATGTTGATAAGGTTGATAGCTAACTTATCTGCATTCAACCCTTAAAGAGGATTGATGGATTGATTCGTGTGCGTGTGTGTGTACATACATAAGTTTTCTCCCAATTTTCTTTGCACTTCCTCCCCCACCCTCCCAAAGCTCAGGGCTTCCTCTGACTTCAAAGAATTGCAAAAGACCCAGAGGAAAATGGGTATCTGACCTAATTAAGCATATAGATTGAGATTTTCTTTCTCGGTTGATGAAAAATTCCCTTTTCTTCATAAGCCTCATTCTGGTTTCCTGGATAAAGGGGACTTGGAGAACCGCCCTCCTGCAGCTCCCCGGAAAAAGGCTGTCCCTGCCAGGAGCCTGGGGCAGGACAGGCACAGGGAGCTTGTAGGACAGCGGAGGCAGGCAGCCACTGAGAGTGGCAGATGGGGAACTGCGTGACGAGGTTTGAGTCTCAGCCTGGCCACCTCCTACCTCTGGTGGGTCCTTAGTCTAATTACTCCATCTTCCTGTGCCTCAGCCTTCACATTTGCAAAAGGAGGGTGGCAACTGTTCTTCTTGGTAAGGGTTTGATGACTAAGAACAGTGCCTGTCACAGAACAAGTGCTCAGGGTAGTCATAGGGGACATGTCAGTGCCCTAAGTCCTCAGGGGGTCAAGGGACTGGTTGTGGACGTCCATTCCCTGGCTCCTGTGTGTTTTGCTGCTGACAGCTTACACTTGAAACCTTCTATAGAGGCCTGTCCTTGGGCTACTGGAGCCGCGTTACCTGCACAGACAGACAGAGAGCCCAGGTGCCAGGAGTTGTCCCAAGCGGCATGACGGGGCAGGAATCAGAGAGCCCAGCTCCCTTGCGTTTACACTGTGAAGTGTAACTGATGCTCCAGAGCTCCCCTCCAGACCAGACTGAGGGAGGGACTCTGTAATTGCCCCTGGCCTGGCATCTTCCCCTTTTCTGTCCTTGCCTACTCCCAGGTTCCTCTTGAGAGCATTTCCTCAGTAAGTCACTCAGACGTGGATCCATGTCAGGCACTGCTCCTGGGAAACCAGACTTAAGACAGTAGCTATCATAATTATTATCACAATAATGATTATTATCATTGCAGTCGTATTGTATAAAAGTGATTTGGGTTCCTAAATGAGGTGACAATCGTGATTTTTTTCAAGTGTACAGAACTCAACACTTCTCAAAGTACCATCCCTTTTCCCTGTTTCAGTACATTGGTATGACCAGAACCTCTGGGGAACAAGAGACGAAATGAAAAACGGATCCATCTCCTCTTCTCTTCCCACCGCCAGCTCCTTCCAGCATGGCCAGGACCTCCTCTGCCTGGGTCCAGACACCCCAGCCCATGTAACTAAGATTGGCCCTCCCCCAGTCCTTTTCCAAACAGCCATCTCCTGGGCCCTCGGCTGCACACATGGCTAACACAGTACCCCCTTAGAAGGACAAACCCTAAGAAAAGGCCCCTACAGATCCTGGAAAACAATGGTTCTCAATCGTAATTAAGCCTACTGGGGAATCTCATGGAGGGCTTATTAAAACACAACTTTCTGAGCCTTACTCTAGAGATTCTGATTCAGGAGGGCTGGGGGGAGCTCATGAATTGGCAGAGCCAACAAACTTCTAAGTGCTGTTGCTGGTGCCACACAGATCCAACTGGAGTAGCCCTGGCCTCAAAGACTCTGGGCTCCTTGTGGAGGGACATGGCTAGAGAGGGGCTGGAGAGGGGCTATCTTCATGCCTGGTGGCCTGGCTCTTGTCAGTCATGCAAGACCATCTATAGTCATCTCAGGGATGTATGAAAGGCAGGGCCTGCAAGATGGCAAAAGCATAGTGTATCAGTTTCTTATTGCTGCTATAGCAAATCAACACAAGCAGCACCTTAAAGCAACAGAAATTTGTTATGTTACAGTTTGGAGGTCCAAAGTCTGACTCGGGTATGAAGTCAAAAGCTGTGCTCCTTTTAGAGGCCCTAGGGAAGAAGTCATTCCTTGCCCTTTCCAGCTTCCAGAGGCAGCCCACATTCCTTGGCTCCTGGCCACATCAGTCCACCTCTGCTTCCAGTGTCACATCTCCTTCTCTGGCTGTGGCCCTGCTATCTCCCTCTTATGTGGATCTTTGTGATTACACTGAACCCACCCAAAAGCTCCCCATCTTAAGAATAATCTCCCCCATCTCAAGGTTCCTAATTTAATCACATTTGCCAAGTCTCTTTTGCCACGTAAGATAGCATTCATAGGTTCCAAAACTAAGGATATGGGCATCTTTGGGAGCTATTAGCACACATAGTCCCATCTCTTCCTTTATAAAATAATGCACCTTCCTTCAAAATGCTCCCAGGTGCCAGGACACACTCCTCACATCAGCCTCGGCATGTCTATGGCAGACAGAACTTGGAGGTCCTGATGGCTTTCCTCTGCCTTCCATCCTTCCACCCTCTGCCTCACTGATTATGATATTTTTACCTGTTTCTAAAAGCTCCATTCTTCTCCCTTTTTTCCCCTAAGGCTCCTCCAGTTCTCTCCATCCAGGAATTCTGATTGTAACCATCACTGAGAACATATTAATTCTCTCCTGGATTCATCTGTCTTGGTTTTTAATGCTATGTTTGGCTGCAAGTTCTCTAAGGCAGAGACCACAGGCTCTTTTTGTTCCAACTATGCCCAATGCAGGCATAGTTGGCACGCAATAAATACTTGTGCATGAATTTAAAAAGTTACCAGATGAGTATTACGTGGTTTCCTTTTCCTGCCTGATGTTCCTAAGTTACCACTGTTTTTCAGGTAGCTTGGAATATTCACCCTATGATGCACTGATTGCAAAAAATGTCTCTCTTCTTTCCTGCTTTGTATCTATACCCTTTGCAACATGCATTTGTGGCTCCTCCCATAAAGAGGCATAGTCTATTTCACCACACCATGAATCTGGGATGAACTTGAGACTTGCCTTCATTAAAAGAATGTGTCAAAAGTGATGCTGAGATAGTTCTAAGCATAGGTGTCAGGGGCTCTGGGTGCTTCCAATTTCTCTCTTTCAAACTTTGCCACCCAGTGTGAACAAGCCTGGGTTAGGCTGCTGGAGGATGAGACACCACATGGAGCAGAGATGAGCCATCGTGGCTGAGGTCATCCTAGACAGTCAGGCCCCAGACAACCTTCCAATGACAACAAATGCTTACGTGAGCCTAGTCAGACATATGAGAAAGAATAAATGTTTCCTGTTTTAAGCCACTGAACTTTAGGGTGGTTTGTTAGGCACAAATGATAAGAGATGCCCACTCAGGGTGGAGGAAGAGCTGGGTGGCCCGATTGCCTTAAACCAGGTCTCAGTTCATGTTATGTCATTGTCATAGGTTGAGACTAAACAAGAGCCCTGTTATCATATAAGAAATATATGACATGTCTATATTTCCAAATATTTCTATAAGCATTTCTATATATGAAATGCCTCATATCTATATAGAAGATATTTCCAGCCTGCAAATGTCTCTTATATGGCTGCCACAATAAATTAAAAATGAGAAAAAAATTACTTTCAATTTTAGACTTACTTCCAGCATATTTTGAAATATTAGAAGATCTGACTGGAAGGGAGGGTAAGGAGGCCTTCTGGGATGCTGAGGATGTTCTGATTCTTGATCTGGTTGCTGGTTGCACTGAGTAGGTTTAGGTTGTAAAAATTTTCTTGAGCCATACACCTTTCTGTAGGTATATTATAACTTAATTAAAATTCAAATGAAATGAAATAATAAGGCAAAACAGGGCTCTTCTTCAGTCTGGACCTATGACAATGACATGACATGAACTGAGGGGTATGATGAATTCAACTCCCTGCTCCGAAGCCTGAGATACAAGGGAGAGTTAAGCACTCACCAATGGGCCATGGTTGGCCTTCATCCCCATCATCCTACATTTGACCCATTTTCTTAGTTGCCTATTTCCTCTAGGTATCTGAGTTTGCCAATTATTAAAGAATGTCTCTTGTTAAGGCACGTTATGAAAGTACCTTCTACTCAGATTATTGGCATGTCTTCACCCATCTCCTTCTTCTTCTTTTTTTTTTTTTCCAGCTATTTTGGCAGTGACAATTGGCTCCCTCTCCTGTAGTGCAAAGTAGAAAGGCAGCTTCCTAACAAGGGATCTTACTTCCCAGCTTCCGTTGCATCCAGGTATGACCAGAGGACCAAGTCTCTCCAGTGGAATGTGAGTAGGAGTGATGAATGTCTGCTCTCTTCCAGGCCTAGCGTTAAGAAGCAGTCGAGATTGATCTCCAAGGACTCCAAGGCCCAAAACACGTCATCTGGACAGAGCCCTGGGTCAGAAGCCAACATGCTATAGAAAGCCACCTGCTGATGGGAACACCCAAATTGGACTCTTAGGTGTGGAAGCAAAAACATTCTGTTCTGACAAACCACTGCAATATATTTGTTTCTGCTGCTAGAGTTATCCTGATTAATACGCTATTTCATCCTATGGTTATTCATGCATTCGCTCATTCAATAAATATTCATGAAATCTTCTCATATGCAAGGCACTGTGCCAGCTTTCTGCCTTCAAGGATCTTATACACTGACTTGAAAATAAGGACAGGTCACTAATGTTTGTTTGCCTTACTATGTGGCAGACCATGAATAAGTTACTTTACATACAGGATATAGCATTTGATCATCACGCTAATTCTATGATATAGGTGTGATAGTCCCTAACTTATAAATGAGGAACTCAAGGTTCACAAAGTCTAGGAAACACAGTTTTTTAAATTAAACACCTGTTTTCCCAGTATTTCTACTTCCTAGAAGGGAGGTAAGGTGCATACACAAGAACTGTTAGACATGTTATTAAGGATTAAATGGCAGAAAAGAGTAATGTTTAAATGCTGAGGACGTTCAGAGACCACTAACTATTTTGATATCATATTCACATTTTCCCAGGCAACACTGTCCACTGACTCATCCGTTTCTGTGTGTGTTCCAGTTGAGCCCCACCCTTGACTCCTCTGATAGTGAAGATTTGGGGGTAAGAAAGGTCCATATTAGCCACCATGGTGTGATATGATAAAAAGCATCATGCATAAGGACTCAGTAAATCAGAAATTGCTAGATTCCTGCCACACTAGGCAACTGCTCTGTGTGTTGCTTCTCAAAAATCCTCTTTCTCCCTCTACAAAATGGTCTTGGTAAAGCTTGTTCTCCTCCCCTCCCAGAGTGTGGGAGGCTGGGGGAAATGGCATTTAAAATGTATAAAACCATAGAAAGTGTAAATCAGTCATATTAATTATTCTCATTCATTCTCAACGAATCATAATTTAATGCCTCCTCTCTTCCTAATGATATGCCCAAATTTTCTCTATGTCTTAATTAATTTCAGGCACATTCTACTCAGAAATATTCTCAGAATCCAAACTTGGCTGTAAAATCAGAGGCTTGGCATTGCCTTAGATGTAAGTACCAAGGGAAAAAAATTGCATGTAGTTAAGAGTACACAAAACCTTCAGATCTGAGACCTTTCAACCACGATTGGATTAGAGTCTTGCAGAAGTGGACAACCCATAGACTTCAAGGCTCCCTGTCTTAGCCAAAAGAGATACAAATTGCTTCCCTAGTGCAATCTTCTCAGGGGAGCTTCTAGGATAAAACACTGAGATCGCATGAATCCATCTCCAAGCAGAAACCTGAGGAAGATGCCATTATTTTTGTTCATGTCATTTTAACAGGCTTGCTTTGAAAAGACAACAGCATGTTTGTGCTGGGTCCTTGGTATTTTACACTTGCTTCTGTAGTAATTCTTTATGGCTACAGAATAAGTGGACTGGGAGACAAATGTTGCTTAGATATTTAACAAGAGTTCCCTCTTGGGCCAGGCGTGGTGGCTCACGCCTGTAATCCTAGCACTTTGGGAGCCGAGGTGGGAGGATCACTTGAGCTCAGGAGTTCTAGACCAGCCTGAGCAAGAGTGAGACCCCATCTCTACTAAAAATAGAAAAAAATAGCCAGGTGTTGTGGCACATGCCTGTAGTCCCAGCTACTGAAGAGTCTGTGGCGGGAGGATCGCTTGAGCCCAGGAATTTGAGGTTGCAGGGAACTATGATGATGCCACTGCACTCTACCTGGGGTGACAGAGCAAGAATGTTTTGAAAATAAATAAATAAAGAGTTCCCTTTTGCGTGGTTATTCACCCTTCTCTTTCTATGCACCCTTTTGGTTTTTGCTCGGCTCAGAAAAATCTGTTTTATTCACTCAGGAGTCAACAAATATTCATTTGACCACCTGTATGTGCCAGACTCTGAGTAGGTCCTAGGGAATACTATGGAATGCAGACAGGAGTCACTGCCACTGCCTTGTAAGGGGCTTGCCCCTGAGACTGTATTTTGTTAAAGACACTTCTCTATCCTTTAATTCGTCCATGATCCTCCTAAACAATGAACTCCTTGAAGACTGTCTAAGATTTTTTCTATCTCGATGTCCCTAGTGAGAACTACAGTGGCTGGTTTGTGGTGTGGGGCGGGCATTTAGCACATATTTATTGAATGAATAATTGAATCTTTGACAGGATGGTTTGCCTGGATATTATAAAGGAACAGTCTATATGTCACACAAACAGCCTCAGTCTTGTTGCCCAGGGACTGGAGATGAAGAATAAAAACACTGAAATACTCTCCCAGAAATTCGCATTTCTGTTCTACAAGGGAAAAGGCATTTGTCTGTTCATTCATTCAACAAACATTTGTTGACTGCCTACTATGTGCCAAGACTGTTCCTAGGTCTAAGGCAGACATGCACCTGCACTAGCAGAGCTAACTTGCATTTGAGTAGGGAGGATAGTCTCTAAGTCAATAAGTCAATAGATAAACAATGCAATTTTTTTGGCAGTGTTCAGTATTACCATAAAAAATTGAATAGGGTGTTCCAACTACTATTGAATCACAACTAACCATCTCAAAAATTAATGGCGTTAAATAACCATTTTATAATGCTCATAGATTCTATAAGAATTTGAACAGGGAACAGTGGAAATGGATTGTTCTTGTCATGCATTCCAGGGCCTCAGCTGGGAAGATTCTAAGGCTGGGGTACTTAACCTCAGGGGCTGGAATCATGTGAATGTGTCTCATGTGCATCTGGTGGTGATGTTATGGGACATGAGCTGGAGTGCTGACTGCAACACCTCCATATGGCCTATGTGGCTTGGACTTCCTCCCAGCATGGCAGCCTCAGAGTAGTCTTCCTGCAGACATGCTGCAGGATTTCTAAAGCAAATGTTCTAGCAGGCAATGCAAGAGCCTACAGTCTTTTAATAAATTGACTTTAGAAGTTATGGGAGTTACACAATGTCATTTCTGCTGCATTCTGTTAGTTTTAACAGAGTCCTCAAGGTTGGTCCACATATAAGAGTGGAGGTTTAGACTTTTGATGACAGGAATGTCAAAGAATTTGTAGACACGGTTGAAAACTATCACACAGGCTAATGTGATAGAAAGTGACTAGGAAATTAGTGACAGCTATTCTCAGAAGGTCAATTTTGAGCTAAGATGTGAGCGACAAGAAAGCCATCCATACAGCAACAAGGAAGAAATGTTTCCCAGACATGCAGAATATCACGTGCAAAGGTCCCCCGTATATCACAACCTGGGGGTTGGGAGAGGGAGCCATGCCTTTATTAAGCTTCAGGCTCACTAAACCAACCACAGAAGGACAGTCTGGGATTAGCAGCCTCATGTTTACCTAAATGCTCTGAGCCTGGATGGGCTATTCAAATTCTGGAATATTCATGTTATGTGAGCAAAGTCTCACTGTCCCTATGGAAAAGGCTTCAACTGTGTCCCCATTAAAGGGATAAATCTCAGATAAATTTATAACCAAAAAGAGGAAACAAAAAATACTTAGGGGTCCCACCAGACTTGTGAAAAGGTCAGTTCTTCTCAAAGACACATTATGAGACAGACCAGCCTGGAAGCTTCTCAAAGCCCATATCTAAAAGGTTCCCTAAAACATCTTAAGAAATAACATGAGAATTAAAAAAAAATATTAATGCCACAACTGAATTTACTAGAATTCCTTGATAGGGAAGGAAGTATCCTCCCCTCTGTGATGTCTCCTTCAAAGTGCAGGGAGACCATCAGTGTGACCCTCCTGGCATCTCTTGCCAAGGAAGATGGAATATTTTTGGAACAAGAGCTGAGACAGCCTAGCCCAGCCACTGCCTATGTGTTTTTCTTAGAATCAAGTTGCTCACAAGAAACAAGCATCTGTTCAACCCCTTAAGGAGGGACACCTACTCAGTGCATCCTATCACATCTGAGTGACTAAGCCTATGTTTGAGGCTCAATATTCAGAAATCCACTTTCCCACAGAGATAAGCCACATCCTCCAATATCAGCTCGATTTTATAAAATCCACCTCTGTCCACAGTGTTTAAATCTTACTTCCCAGTTGGTTCAGAAATTGGGGGGGAAGAGGGGTACTCTTTATTGGCACCCCCCTTCTGAAAAACTGTAGCAACTGGCGAACTGGTCTAGGAATCTCAAGGGACATAGAGGGACTGTCACTGATTGGTGACAGTAGCAAACAGAGAGGCTTAGGGTGTGCCTGCAACACAGGCATGGGCACAGGTTTTGAACACAGTAGGTTACAGATGCTTATGTTGGCCATGGGGCTTGGCTTGATCATTTTGCAGTTGGGCCCTTAACTGCTATGATCCAGGCAGGGGGCCCGAAGTCTAAGGGGCCAGACACACAGGCTTTCACCTTGGTGGAGGCTTTTTTCACGGAGGAATCTATGTATGCATGGAGGCAAGGCTGTGAGCAAAAGTCAGTGTTTCAGCAAAGATGCTGACCTTTGCATCCTTCTAGGAACAACCTTAATCACATGCCAGGTAGCCAATGAACATCAGCCAGTGGGTAGGGCCCAGACAAGCAAACACTATCCTGGCTTTAGCAAGGAGCAGTCTCAGTAGAGGCAGGGGCTGCAGGGGTGGCCTCAGATAAATCTGAAGGTTACATGGTGCAGGCTGCTGAAGCTTGCTCTCATAAAACATCTGTGCTGATCTCAGCATGCATTTAAGGGCCACTTGGGGAAAAGTACTTTGATGCATGCAGTCCAGTAATAACCTACGGTCACTGTATCAGATATCTATTGCTATATAAAAAATCTGAAAACCTTATGGCTTTGAATAGCTGCTTATTATTTTTCATGAGTGTACAGATTGGATGGGCAGGTCTGCTGATCTGAGCTCAGCCTGGCTGATCTTGGTAGGGCTTGCTCATGCTTCCAACTGTTTGCTAATGGGTCAACTAGGATGGCCTCAGGTGGATGACTTGCCCCTGCTCCACATGTCTCTGAGATGCCTCCAGCAGAGTAGCCTGGGCTTGTTCTCACAATAGAATTGGGGATTGAAGAAGAGAGGAGGCAGAAATGTGTAAGTGCTTTTCCAGTCTCTGCTCATGTCTTGTTTGCTACTGCCCCACCTGCTAAAGCAGATTCCATGGCCAAGTGCAGAATCAATGTGGACATTTAATGCAATCAAGCTACTCCAGCCACTAACCTGCCTTTAAGGCAGTAGGACCAGTTAAAAGTAGGGCTGTGGTTTTGTTGAATGAGAGGATGGCTGGGGCTGGAATGAGTAACTTGAGACAAGGGGAGACTGAGCGCCTTCACCAGTGGTCTCCCAATCTGCCCTTTCTGCTTACAGCAGACTCTCCTTTAAATCAATGTTGACTCAATATTTAAAGAATACCATGATAGTAGTCCAGCACTGGTTCTCCTCTCTGCCTGAGACCAAGACAGAGTCATGAAATCCCCAGTTCCAGGACTGAGAGCAAAGGTTTTGAAGGTGACACAGTCTGAATCCTGTGCCAGTTCTGGCGTAACTGCCTTAATGTCTTCAAATTCACTTTCCTAGTCTTTAAAAAGGGGAAGGAGGAAAAGCACTCTGTCCTTGTGAGAAAGGAATTGGAAAATGGGTAAAGCATTTAGCACAATGCTGGGCACTGTGTAAATGCTCAATAAATTTTAGCATTTACCATTATTGTTATCTGAGAGGACAATGCAACTGTTCCCTAACAGTGGACAAAATGAGAATAGGAGTGGGGCAAAGGGACTCCATTAGCAGTGACAGATATTAGTGGGGCTGACTCATCAATAATAGGAAGGGCTTGATGTGTATTCAAGCAAACAGACTTTAATGGGATGCAGAAAGACACACTGTTCTCAGAAAGGAGAAGAATCACATTTGGCTGGTGATAATTCATGGGAGAAAGAGCTGATTGGTTGATTTGAGATGGATGCTGCCCCTTCCTTTCCAGCCCTCTATTGTCATGTCCCCTGGGAGAGGCTTGATAGTAACTGAGGGGTTATGATGTTCTAGGACTACTTTTTCCTTAATTGGGAAAATCTTAGGCCAAAAGACTGAGCTTCCCAGGAAAGTATATACACAGCTTCAGATATTGAATTAGACTTGAGTCAATCCAGTTAATAAATGACACAAGGGACTTGAGAACATGGCTACTGCATGTAGGTGTGTATATTGTGCCATGTAGGTGTGTGTATTGTGTACAGGAGGAGCCATTCACATCATCGTCTATGGAAACGGTACTCCCTGACTTTGTGCAGTGCACAAGCTACACAGCAGTCTATGGTTGCCTTGCTTAGGTATAAACTTGTAAATCATTGAATTAATGTGGAAATTCTCAGACATATGTTGATATTAACCTTTATTCTTTGAAACATTGACAGCTTTCTCTAGGCTAGGCCTAAAGCAAAATTGATGCAAAAAATTGGGGATGGTGAATTTTTCTTTTCTGAGAATTAGGGCTGATCTGAGATTGTGTATGATTTTCCATGTGCTTTCAGAGTGTTTCCATCCATCCATGTTTGATTTCCCATCACAGCAGAGTAAAAACGATGCCCTTTACCTTCAGAATGGTACCGCATGGCTTTATTCCTGCTGTTGATGTTCATGTTGTACTCTAAAGCTTAGATATCCATTTATAGTTTAAATGAATAAATAGTGAATAGTGTAGACTCTCAATACTTGGAAAACATGTATCCCAAAGTCCTTTGTGAATCTATAAATTTTCAAATCCTATTAAAGCTATAATTCTCAAACTGGGTGGGGAGGGTATAAGCTCAATGCCTCCCAGAGAGTTTTGTTAAATTCTTGAAGGATTGTGCATTGTACAATTTAAGAAAAGCCTATTCAATATACCAATAGTATTTTTAACATAAGTCGTAAAACACAAAGGTCAACAGAAACCTTAACTGGTGGGAATAGGGAGAAAATAAACTGAGAGAGCATTTCAGAAGACACAAGTTAAAAAAAAAAAAAAGCTTGAGTAACTGTCTGCTAAACATGTAATTTTCCCCATAAGAGACAGTAAATTATAACTGAAAATTTTAAGTGACCCTTCCAGACTCTTAAATATTCCATAAATATAGGATTAAAGTCATAGATATGAACTTCTGTTGAATAAGATATTTTACTCTTTAATTTATGGGAAACTTTGTCTAAGAACTGCTTACATATCTTTGCATTCTCTTCACTTTCACTGAAACAGGAGCAGCTGAATTGCTCAGAAGGGGGAGTGGGGATGGACGTCGTCACTGGGGGCAAACAGCTGGTCTATTGCCATCGCTTGGTGAGAGTTCCCAGGTGTATGATGACGGAATGAGATGAGGATGACAGGGTGGCCCCACTGGATTAAGCAGCTTTTACCCAAAAGCCAACTTGACAGCACATTCAGATTAAGTGTTCTGTCACAGCAAAACTACAAATTACTGACTACCCTGAAATTCCAGTTGTCTGAAAATTCTTGAAACCTCAATGTCAAATCTGCAAATGTCAATGTTTTAAGTACTAATGTTTTCTCGCACTTCATATAAAAAATACTAACAGACCAAATACCATGCCTTCTACGCTCAGAAAGCCTTCAAAGAAGAGAGCTGCCTGCACTAAGTAGAGCATGTTTTCCCATGAGGATCCAACGTAGGCGTTCAAGGCCCGTAACACACACATCTTTTTTCTCTGGTGCTTTCTGTAACAAGGGATTCCTCCTGCAACACATATCAATATAATGAAACCACATGGTAACTCTTCTTGGAAACACCATCAAGTGTTGCTTCAATATGTTTTTTTTTAACGTTTATGTTCTAAGTTTTTTTTTTTTTTTTTTTAATGCAACTGGAAAGGGATTAAAAGCATCCTAGGGGAAAAAAAAAAGATAAAGTATATGCGTCAGAAGCATGCATGCTAACCCGACAGGTATAAATGTAAAAGACTTATCCAGCGCAAAATCAGTAACAGAAGCTGGACTTCAAAGGACGAACAGCTACCATTAAGAGAAAAGGAATGGTATTCCCTTCCAGTGGGGGAAGAGACAGCAAACATCCCATGCATGGCATTTTCATTTCTCAATCTTCCTTCTGATCTTGAAAGAAAAAGGGCTAAGGAACGTGTGTGCTGGGAGAAGTTATCTGTAGTCCTAAGAAAACAAGTTAATGACATTTCAAAAATAGTATTTGTAAAGTAGTCAGGTTTTATTACTAGATAGGGTATCAAAGCTTAGGGGAAGCCTCTGGCAACCAATGAAAGAAGGGACCTCCAAGGGATTTTGATGTGAAAATCGGCCAGATAGATTAGACAGGATTTATTAAATAACATTAAAAATTTTGTGTATATTAAGGACTCTGTGTATATTAAAAATTAAGAAAAATTGGATTCAATTAAGCAGCTGTGGAAAACAGGAACATGTGAATAAAGCTTTTGTCATCTTGAACATTTTTCCTATAACTTGACATATTTAAAGAGACCCGAGTAGATTGCTGTTATGCATTAACTGTACTAATGGCCCTGCCTACATCCAGGCCCTTGAGTATT
>CAUYRT010100878.1:0-51509 GCA_963574885.1 Lepilemur ruficaudatus | reverse complement strand
AGTTCGAGACCAGCCTGAGCAAGAGCGAGACCCCGTCTCTACTATAAATAGAAAGAAATTAATTGGACAACTAAAAATACATGTAAAAAATTAGCCGGGCATGGTGGCGCATGCCTGTAGTCTCAGCTACTCGGAAGGCTGAGGCAGTAGGATCACTTGAGCCCAGGAGTTTGAGGTTGCTGTGAGCTAGGCTGATGCCACGGCACTCTACAGCCCGGGCAACAGAGTGAGACTCTGTCTAAAAAAAAAAAAAAAAAAAAAAGAAAACATAACACATTTTTCATTTTACTAAAGTGACCTGATTCTATTCACAGACTAACTGGACAAATTGAAAGATTAATGTCAGACCATTTTAAGCAGAAAATTAAGCAACTCTCAGAGGCCTTGAAAAGACAAACTTGTTTTAAATATTTCCTCCTTTTAACAGGTTTATATGTCCAAAGCCTACCCCTGAAAAATCACTGAGCAGAGAGCACTACAGCATTCCCATTTCTCAGGTGTGGACGTCAATGTGAAGGGCTGTTCACTTTAGCCATTCCCATTAAAATGACGTCTAGGTTGAGTATTTAAAAGGACAACATCAGAATGGACCAAAAAAAGGCCTTGTTAGACCTGAATTTAAGAGATCAATTAGATATGGTAGAAGTCTGAGTTAATATAATCAGAATAAGATTTTGTGAATTATTTTCAGGAGTAGAAGTAAATATTGAAAGGAAAAAGAGAAGAGTCTAACAAGACAGTAAAACACAAAGGAGCGGGGGGGCAGATGAGGGCGGCCCCTCCCGGTGCTTCAGTATCATCTTACATGTCCTGGCTTCAACTGATACCCAGGCAAACCCAGACTTTTCTTACATATGTAAAATTTTAAGTACTGAATGGAATAAAATTCTCACTATAGCCGCTATATGAATAGCCACTATATCAGAATAGTGGCTATGAATAGCCACTATATCAGCACTCTATGAATATCAGATGAAATTCAGAAGCATCTTGGCTGATGTACTATATGAATATCAGATGAAATTCAGAAACATCTTGGCTTGTCTACATGACTGCCTTACAAATAGTGTAGAGTTGATCCAATAGTCCAAAAAAAAAAAAAATATATATATATATAGGCTGCAAGTTTTCCACATTGAGTGATTTTTCAGTAGGAAAGTAACTTAGATTTTTTTTCCTGGCAAAAGCAACATGAAGCTTATGTCCCGAAGTATAAAATTTTACTGGTACTCTCTAGATTTAAATGGAAGTGAACTGATAAACAAATCTTATATGACCAGTCAGATTAAGTGTCATGGCTTAAAAATCATGGATCCTAGCATTGTGTTCCACTTAGAATAAAATTTCTTATTTTACAGTCAATTTCAGTTAATTCATCAAGACATTAATTTCATACATTTGGTTGAAGCCAGAATGTGGTTCTTTAGAAGAGAGTAATTTCTGTAAACAAGAAGGAACAGTTGTGGGACATTTTAGAAGATGGTGGTTTTAACTTTGAGCTTATAACACAGTTTGAAAAGTCTTTTCCCTCTTCTATGGAGGTTGACAGAAATGAAGACAGAGCCTGTGTCATTGTGAAGGCCCCAGATTTTGTGAGGTGACCAGGAAATTTTAGAACTTTTTTACATTACACTCCTAAACTTCACTGGCATGGAGGTTCGGGATGGGCTTGTTCCCGAATATGGAGTAAGCTTTATTTTTTCCTTATACTTTTTCTGTATTTGCTAAATATTCTGCAGTAAGTATTTGTTACTTTTCTAATTTTCTTTAAAAAAAAAAAGCTTTGTAAAAAGATTAGAGCAGTCTGAATCAATAGAGCTTCTGAGTTACACACCCAGTTTTTAAATAAATCCAGCAGAGGGAAGATTTTGCAACTTTAGAAAGATGAATTGTATGATATGATTTTATAATACTCTAATTTAGATTTTATGTTGCATTTTTAAACGAGTTATATGTTTTCTAAACCTGAAATGCATGCGTTAAAGCAGTATGCATCTGTTTAAGTTGATGAGTTTCAGTGAAACTAATGGTTTAGTTTATTCCAGGCACATTTCATTAGGACAAGAAATTAATGGTTGCAAAAAACAAGGAGAAATATATGTCTATTTTCTGTTGGTTTTATGGAGATAGTCTATGCATGAGAATGTATATGTGAGATTTATAAAAGAAATTTAATAATTGTTCCAGGAAGCAAGCAGAGCTAAGTGATACAAGATTTTTTTTTTCACTTTATTCACTTGGATAAAAAATGTATTACATTGCCTATAGAATTTTGAGATCAGAATAAAAATGCCTTGGAAATTGACTTTTGGAGGCCTTATATGTATACATCTGAAGGCTCTCTTCATTCCTTTCATTTGCAGCTTTGGAATCAAAGTTGCTATTGGTAGGAGAGAGCATTAATATCATATTTAGCAAGAAAGTATTCATTTACATATAAATGATTTTAACTTGTCTCTTTGGTAAATAAAACATTTATCACTGTTTTCCAGTTAGAGATTTCATAGAATAGCATTACATAAATGTTTTAATATTCCATTTTGAGCATTTTCTTGTTTGTAAACTAATACTTTTCCTAGTTCACAAGAGGGAGAAACATCGAATTTATTGAATAGGAAAAGCTATGTTGGAACTCGAAGACCTTCTTAATGAAATATATTCTTCCTGTCAGTGTTTAAATCTTACAAAGAAAAGTAAGCCAATATAATATTATTGGCAACTTTTTAGACTTCCCCAATAGAGTTTTTTAAAAATCCAAACCTGAAATTGCCAAGACCAGCTTTTAAAATCTTTTATTTGACTACGTCCCAAACTTTGGGCCAACTCTGTGTCATTCTCATATACACTGAGTACTGATAATAGTTGCTTTATCTCTCTTATCTGGATTAGGGCTGTTCAGTGCTGTGAGTCACTGTTGCATTTACTTAGGGAAAACCGTTCTCTAGAGCTGGGCAAGGGAGTGGGAGGCAAGAATTCCTTTGTTTATTTAAAATCTTGCTCTTTTTCCCACCTGGAAATAGAAAAAAAAAAAAAAGAATAATTTGCTGTGAAAGTAATATTTCTTCCTGGATCCAAGAGATAAAAACTAGGCATGGCAGCAGATCTAATGTTTTCCTCTTAATTGAGTTTTCTCTTAATATTTAAAATATGATGGACTAATCAATGGGCATAAAGTTTTAGTTAAACAAAATGAGTAATTTTTAGAGATCTACTACACAACCTTGTGCCTACAGTCAACAGTTACTGCGTGTGTGCTCACGTATTTAAGAGAGTAGATCTTGTATTCTTACTACAATAAAATTATAAAGTAAATATTTTTTAAATCTGATGGTTGGTTGCCATAGTATCTCCGATAGTTAAATAGAAAAAGGAACACAACTGAAAGTTTATCATTAAATTCTGACCCTCAGAGCAGAGATAATGAATGTTAAAAGCGATCCCAAACACCCATTTGTGGGAAGAAAATATGGTAAGCTGGTATTTTTCAAGTGGATCATGAGTGTATTTGATCTATTTAGGTGGGCAGATCAACGGAAAGCCCTATTGACTTCGTTGTGACAGACACAATTTCTGGAAGTCAGAACAACGATGAAGCCCAGATCACACAAAGCACCATATCCAGGTTTGCCTGCAGGATCGTGTGTGACAGGAATGAACCTTATACAGCACGAATATTCGCAGCCGGATTTGACTCTTCCAAAAACATATTCCTTGGAGTAAGTGCTATTAATTAATAAGTTCATTGTTCCAAGAAAAACATCCACTGTTATTGGATCCATTGTTACGCATTGTTATGACATAGAAAATAGGGGCAAAGAAATGTACTTTGCATGTTGCTTCTATTTAGATTTTGAGATTTTAGTTTTCAGGTAGCTAGTTTGAAAAGCTATCATTAAAAATCTGAAAATTATTAAAGCATTCCTTATTATAGTTATATTAATTATAATATATACAGTAATTACTTTGTTTAAAGTATATGTATTAACATTGTGCATAATGTATTTATGGTAGTTAAGAGGTTTATTTCAGAGGGAAAAATGGCCAATTCTAGGTCAGAAGGACTTAAAGGAAAATGTTAGTGAGTTATTCATTCATGGAAAAATGTCGTATTGAGTATTTGCTGTGTGATAGAGGTGTGATAACACCTCTACTGGGTGTTATCAATATAGTATCACAGAGAACAAAACAGATTAAAAACCCCTGCCTTTGTAGGGTTTCCTTGTAAATGAACCCAAAAGTTTTAGTGAATATCCAGTTTTAATATAATTCTCTTTTGAATTGGGATATTTTTGCAAGAAAAAAGAGAACACTCAAAATGGTCTAAAGTAAACAATAAATTAAAAAAATATTGTCCCACATAATAAGAAGCACCAAGGAAGGCCAGCTCCAGGGTTGGAGGACTGAGCCAGGACTCAGTGGCTCTAAGACATCCAGGGCCTGGGTTCTTCTGTCCTGCCCTCTGCCACCGATAGCGCCCTCTTCCTCAGGAGAGGTCATGCCGCGGGCCAGAGCTGGCCACTGCACTTCAGACATCCCCTAACATTTGGCAACTTCCAGCTGAAGAAGAGGTGGCAGAGGCACTGTTTTTTCTTTGTCTCTTCTGAGAGCAAAGAAACTTTTGCCTGAAGCCTCAGGAAACCATCACCCGTGTCTCATTGGCCCCAACCCAGTCACGTGCCCACCCCTGAACCAGTCATCACGGAGGGCCAGGGGTGTGGTGTTGGTTCTTCCGAACCAGCGTCTTCCCCAGTCGGGTGCGTAGTCTGCACTCCGTCACCAAGGTGTGGGGGGACTGTGGTGCAGGCACCGGGAGTGTCTGTCCTGCCGTCATGTCATGCTGCTCACGCTGTCCACCTTTGAGGGTGCAATTGGTGTGAAAACATAATGGCCACAGCTTGTTGGCTTAACAGTTTTTGAGTTTTGTACCTTTAACATGCAGTCATTTATTTTAATGACTGTGCTTTCTTCTGTATCCCGATAACAAGTACGTGTGAAGCATTTTTAGACAGTAGGATAAGAGCACCGTGCAAGCACAACTGAAGAAAGAGAACATACTAGATTCTTGGAGCCACACGGGGGTATGGGAAGGGTAGAAAGAACCCCTGAGGGAGAAACGCAGGCATCAGTTTTTTTAAGCTCTTGGGATGAATACAATGTCTATCCAGTGATAAATCATTCATCTGCTTTAGCACTTCTTTTATATTGTCAGAATAATTACCTATTTTATCCTTATGATTATTAGCTTTAGATAAAAAATGAAAATTTGTACCTTACTCCTCCCCTCTGTCCCTACAATATTTTAAAGAAATTCCAGAATCTCCTTCAGCTCGAAGGCCATCTTAGCAATCGTTTTCTGTTCCATGTCGTGTTCTCCAGGAAAAGGCAGCGAAATGGAAAAACCCCGATGGCCACATGGATGGGCTCACTACAAATGGTGTCCTGGTGATGCACCCCAGAGGCGGCTTCACGGAAGAGTCCCAGCCCGGGGTCTGGCGCGAGATCTCTGTCTGTGGGGATGTGTACACCCTGCGAGAAACCAGGTCGGCCCAGCAGAGGGGAAAGCTGGTGAGTGGGCTTCACTCTGGAAAATGGACCACACTACAGAAACCTCACTCAAGGGCTGTCATCCCTCCTGCAGTCCATAACCTTTGTGTGGGTTCCAGTGCCGTGTACCATAACCTAGGAGAACGGGAATTCTGCAAGCACCCGAGAGTTAGAGGGAAATGGCCTTATTTCCTTTAAGCTTTTCCCATAGTGGAAGTAAATTATCTTCTGCTACTTACCACCTTAAGAGCATAATCTTTTATGATATACCCCACCACAAAATTCTACTTAAATTCACTGTAAGGAGAATAAACTTATTTTTATTGTAAAACTTTGCTGATTTGGAAAAATCCTGAGCTGTCTAAGACCAATTAGCAAAAATTATGAATTAAAGAATTTTTTACTAGACTTTCTGGAACTAAGAAATAATTAAGTTAGTTTTTCTTTTTTTGAGTTCATAGTCATAAATTAATACAGAATTCTCTGTATTATCAACCAAAAAAATAGTTAAAACTTTTATTTACAATGATTCATATTCTGCATTGACCCGCCATATTAATATTTTCCTGTAAATATCACCATTTAGCATCATGTCCTAAAGCAATTGGTTTTTTAACCAACCCTTTCTTCTATGAAGAATAATTATAATACCCTAAATGGGAAACTTTGCGTTTCCAATTTTGCCATAGCCACTGAAAGATTCTTAGTAGACTGTCCATTCCCATGCTTTTGATTATTGGGTAGAAGCTAGAACAAGAGAACAAATGTCTTTTTCTAGAAGCTAGAAAAGAGGCAGTTCTTCAAAACTGCTGTAGAAAAATATATAGGGAATAGAGGATGCAACTAGCACTTTCCAGAGAGAAGGAGGGTCACCACATATTTCTAAGCTGGAAAAAGAAGATAGGGGACTGTTTTACTAACCTGGGTTGCTGTTCTCTGCTGGATGGTTTTGTTCAGGGAATTGATACTTTTATATCTCTTTTACACTGGTGTTTGGCTACAGGCACAGCTTCTACCTTGTGTAGTAATGCCTAGTCTTGGAGCATCATGGCTGAATAAAATACAAGAAGCACTTTCTAAGAAAGGCCAAGCAAATTCAATAAATTCTGGTTAAATATTTTCAAGAAATTATAAATAGGGAAGAAAATGGGAAAGCAGTTTTTCCAAATAACTGTTTCTGACCATCAGATAGTTTTGCACAAAACTGACCTGGATTGGCTGAACTGGTTATTCATCACTGTAATAGCAAGAGTACAGAGTCAGTAACTGGCTGCCGGGCGCAGGCAGTGCATTGGCATTTCAGACATCAGCTCACTTAATCTGTACAGCAGCCCTGTAAGGGAAGGGGAATCATCCCCATTTCATGGATGAGGGCAGTGTGGCATAGAGAAGTCAAATACTGCCCAGTGTCACAGAGTTACAAGGTGACAGCAGACGGGATTCAAACTCAGGTCTCCCTGATGGACAGTCTAGATGCCTAATTACTACTCTGTGCCATCTCGTGGGGAGCTACACAGCTCTCACCTGAAATGGTTGAGCATTTGCCTCCCTGGGTGAGTCTGAAGCAAACACAGGAATCCTTGGGAGGCTTGTTTGTCCCAGAGGGCATGTCACAGGGTGAGTTTCTTGTCCACTCTGGTTATTGTTTGTGTAGTGTCCCAGCTCAGACAGCTGTGTGTGCCAGAGAATTTTACAATGCTACTGAAAAGGGAGAACTGCAAAAATGGCTTCTATTAATGGGTTGTATTAAATACGGAGACTAATTTTGAAGTCAGTCCCTGTGAGTGACACTTAGATCTATGTGGAATTGTGCTGTGCTGTGCAATAGCGTGCTGTTAACCTGGCCAGTAAGAAAGGTTTCCATCAGTCTGATCTTGGGCTTGCGGGAGGCTCTGAACAGATATATCCTCCTGCCATCTCCTCCTGTTAAACCTCTGCAGAACAGTTTGTCTCTGCCTGCGAGGAAAGCCTACTGATTCTTTGAGCCTCTGTTGCAATTCCTGGCTCTTTGGTCCTATACATGTTGCTGGTAGCATTTGATATAAATTATATCTCTCTGGAGATTAGATTCTGGGGACAGTCTCTGGCAGTTCTTGTCATTTCCAGTCTAATACAGAAATATGGGAAATAAAGTGAGCTACTGAAAGTCCCAAAATATTTGTTTGTTATAACAGTTGTAGATGCCCCTGGTTCTCACAGTGTGGAGCTAGTACTGGTGGAAGGTTGTTAATATCATACTCAGCATTTAATACGCATTAATACACTAACATGTTTTTAACAAATTGCCATGGTTCTTCATTGTTACAGCAAATGATGGAACCTTAGTACTTTGTTTAATCAACAAAATTAATTAAATGTGGGGGAAATGTCTTTTCTGGCGCTTAACCCCCTGAATAAATAAATAGGTGAATAGACTTTGAATTGTGTCCTACTCATTTAGCTAGTTAGTGACAACATATGGTAAAATTTATAATACTCTAGGAGTCTAGGAGTCCCTTGAGTGTTTTATTAAATTATATTTGAGGTATTTTATTAAACTATACTGGCTTTGTATAAAATTATGTGAATTTGGTTAAATAGATTTGCTTACCTAATTTTAGGTAACATTATGAAAATAGCAGTAGAGTTACTATGTGCAGGCTCTACAAAGTGCTTTACATTAATTCTCTCTCAAGTGTTGCTTAAAACAACCTGTGAGGTCAGTGTTATTATTGTTCCCATTTACAGATGAGGAAACCTGAGTTTTAAAACGTTAGTCACTTACTAATAAGTGCTGGATGGGGGTTTGATGTCTCTACATTGTGCTTAGTTGATATGTAGGGACCATTGTGTTTTAACTGTCTCTTCCACAACAGACTCAGTCTCTGTGCCTGCACTTAGCTTTGCTTTTTTGGTAGAATTTAAAAAATAAAATCTGACTCCATTCTTCTACACAGTGGCTAAGAGTATACCTTAACCACGCAACCTCCTGCGTACTGTATTATAGAGAAAAACTACATGTTTTGTTCACAAGTAGAGATAGCATACAAGAAATAAAAGTTAAGAGAGGAAGCAGGCTAATTTTTGAGCAGCCATTATATGTTAATGGTTTCGAAATCAGGCTACCAGGTTTAAGTCCTGGTTTCACAACTTAGTAGCTCTGTGGTCTTGAATCAGTGACTTACCTCTCTGTGCCTGGCTTCCAAATCCATTAAATTAGAATAATACTAGTACATGTCTTGTAAGATTGTTGTGAGAACTAAGTACAGTACCTGGAAAGGAGTAGATCAGTGCTGTACACAGTAATGCTCCACAATTGGCTAGTTGTTACTACAAAGCAGAGGCCAGGAGCTGGGATCTGGCAGTGAACACCAACCAAGTCCAGGGCTCTGCCCTCAAGTTGTGTAATCTGGAGAAGGTTGCAGATTAGGCAGCAATTCATGAGATCAGCAGATATTGTGTGATGAGCACAGTTGTAGAGACAGTACTAGAAGATACAGCAGTCCCTTGGAGAGACACCTGCCCTAGACGTGGGAGTCAAGGGTACGTGGAAGATAGAAGACCACAGACCCCACATTTATGACAGGACTTTGTTGTTTACCAAGAACTGATCTACAGGGAGGAAAAAGGGAGTTGTCTAATGGCCAGAGGCGGGGCCACCACCAAATCTCAGTTTCTTACCACATCGGGATTGTTCTTTAGACACGGCTACATCCTGAGCTGAGACCTCCTCTGAGGATAGCCTGTGGTCAGCCAGGGAGGGGAGCTGCAATACTCCCAGGGGGACCATGGGGTACTCAGTATGGCGATGGGGTGGGGAGGGGGCTTCAGCAAATTTACAAAAGATTGTTTGGAAGAAGGGGTCATAATGTTTGTCCTGTGCAGTATTAAGATTTATCATTTTATTGGGACTTAAACTTTTTCTAACTGCTAATATTTGGTACTTTCTTATTAGGAAGGGGCTGATTTCTCCATTCAGGGAAAACTTCCAGGGCAAAGTGACATCCAGTGAGACCTGAATAATGAATAGTGAGTAGGAGTTCCCCAGCTCAGGACTCGAGGGGGCTGGGTTGGAGTATTCTAGGCACAGGCTGCTCTTGCACCTGCTGTGGGCAATCTAAGTCCGTGAGTTCGTGGACTCCACTCCCTCCAGCTCAGCGTGGGGCGGTCCTGGTTGCAGTAAGAAAGGGAAGAATTACAGCTAGAGAAGTTGAGTGGCTGCATTGGGAGTGACCTTTCAAACATGTTAAGAAGTTTAGCCTTTATCTTGAGGACAGTGGAAAACCAGCGAGGACCTTTGAACCAAATAATGACTTTTCTGGTTCTTTCCTTTCCTCCCTCTTTCCTTCACACAGTTCTTTTTCTCCACACAACGTCAATGGAGTGCAGCCCGGGCTTTGTGCTCAGTCCTCTCTGCCCCACAAGGACACTGCCTGGGCAGTCTCAGCCATTCCCATGGCTTCCCCTAGTGCTGACACATCCCAGATGTATCTGCCAGCTGCTCTGTCTCCCACGCTGCATTCACACGTGCCTGGTGCGCACGGCCACTCCACGTACTCTGCACAACCCTCAGGTTCAGTACCCCCAAAACTGAACTGACCTACCTTTTCCCCGTAATCTGCCATTTCTCCTTTATTTCCCTGGCTGTGGAAAGCCCTACCCTACCTAGACAACCAGACATATAAAATTCTTTCTTCCTCAGATCAGGAGCTAAGTGCCACCCAGTCCAATTCCCCAACATCTAATCCCTGCACCTCGTGCCCATTGCCATTTATGCCCACTGTGTTGAGGTGACCTACCCTCTCTTCCTAGAGAGAAAACCCAGCTGTCTCCTCTACCACTGGTCCTACACCCCTCCAATCCATTCTCCAAACTTCTACAGGTGACCTTTTTGAAAGGCAAATCAGTTCTGTTATGGCTGCCTAAAACCAGCCTCGCTCTCCAGCCGGGGTCTCTGTCCTGCCCACCGGCACCCTGAGCTCCACCCAGCCTTCTTCAACTACCAGTGCAGCCTCACTGAACTCTCTGCTGTTCCCTCGGTGCACTTGCTGTGTGCCTCTCCTGCCTTTTCTGGTGTGCCCTCCTTCTACCCCGCCTACTGACTCCTGACATCTTTTTCAAGTCTCTGTTCAAGGAAAACCCTTTTAGAAATTATTTCTGACTATCTTCATCAAAGTAATAGCAGCAAATACTTACCTTGTGTTTACTGTATGCCAGATACTATTCTAAGAACTTGATATTAACTTATCTAACATAACCATCTTATCTCAATTTTACTAAGGAGAAACGGGCACAGGGAGCTTAAACAACCTGCCCAAGGTCACACAGCTAGTAAGTGACAGAGCCAGGGTTCAAACCCAGAGTCCATGCTCCCAGCCACTATGGTGCCATGGCCTCGCACAGTGCTTGTTGACCTTGCCTCACTCCTGACTCTGGGCATGTCTGCCTCCCTCTGCAGAAGAGCAGGTCTCAGCAGGATGGGGAAGAGGTTTCCTTGGTCTCTGTTACCCCCAAGGCTTAGCACACATCCAGCATGTGGAGGTGGTGATCAGATTCTTGCTGACCATGCCTACCTCTGCTTTTTGTCAGCTGTTAGTCAGTCTTTTAAGCACTTGGTATGTAGCACAGACATCCTTCTAAAAAGGAAGGCTTATATTGAACTGTTCAGCTCCAAACCTCAGGAATGAAGGATGAGAAATAGATTTGAGGTGTGGAGGAAGCAAAGGGTTACCAGGAGTGTTTTGGATCACTGCCATAATGATTACAGGCCCCCAAGGGCCTTCTAGACAGGCTCTGGTTGAAATAAGTATGAGTCTTCACTGGATGAACTGTTTGGACCTCTCTCCCATCCTCGTGAGATCAGTGAGTAATTGCTTTACTAATTTAAGGAGTTAAAAATAAAAATCTGAGATGATGTATGAAGTTCATTAAAATAACCCCTACGTTAATTGAACATGTAAAGCTCAGTATGTTGTGCTCAGGGCTTTGTACGTGTGACATGTGTGTATTATATCCAGTGTTCAAATGAGTAAACCGAGGCTCAGGGAGGCTGGGTTACTCCCCCTGTCCTGTTTTTAGTGAGACAAATTGCCCCCTTGTGTTGTCTTCAAAGATTTTTTTTTTTTTTTTTTTTTTGGTTATTTTGAGAGGAAAGAATGTTGGAGTGATTTGCTGGATTTTGCTTTTAAAAGGCGTGTCTCTCAAACTTACAGGTGGAAAGTGAGACCAACGTCCTGCAGGATGGCTCCCTCATTGACCTGTGCGGAGCCACTCTTCTCTGGAGAACAGCAGATGGCCTTTTTCATACTCCGACTCAGAAACACATAGAGGCCCTCCGGCAGGAGATCAACGCTGCCCGGCCACAGTGTCCCGTGGGGCTCAACACCTTGGCCTTCCCCAGCATCAATAGGAAAGAGGTGGTGGAGGAGAAGCAGCCCTGGGCTTACCTCAGTTGTGGCCACGTGCACGGGTACCACAACTGGGGCCACCGGAGCGACACAGAGGCCAATGAGAGGGAGTGTCCCATGTGCAGGACTGTGGGCCCCTATGTGCCCCTCTGGCTTGGCTGTGAGGCGGGGTTTTATGTGGATGCAGGACCGCCAACTCACGCTTTCACCCCCTGTGGACACGTGTGCTCAGAGAAGTCTGCAAAATACTGGTCTCAGATCCCGTTGCCTCACGGAACTCATGCATTTCATGCCGCCTGCCCTTTCTGTGCAACGCAGCTGGTCGGGGAGCAAAACTGCATCAAATTAATTTTCCAAGGTCCAGTCGACTGATGCCCTTGACAGCCATCTACGACTTTATTAACAAGTTACTGTGAAGATTTTGCCACTAACTCTAGATTTTACCTTTTTGTAATGCTGTTTATTAAGGGGAGGGGAGACTAGGGGCTGGGACAAAAGAGGGGACACAGTGATGAAACATGGCAGGAGTGTCACAGATACCAGTGGTGTGTTGCATGCTCAGGACAGCGGCATCGTCATTGAAGTCTGCTTGATTAAACCGTAATACCTTTGTAATAATTGGATTTTAAATGCCATGCTTTTATTTTTAACCGTGGGTTTTTAACCAGGTTTTTTCCTTTTTAAACTTGGACAAGACTTTAAGTCATATTTTACAAATGTGGAAGAAATTTATTCAAACGTTGTTGGCACTTAACGTGCAACCTTCAGTGCTGCGTGATACAGGCGTTACCTGAAAGACGTGCGGTGTCTGGAAATAACTTGATAATAGCTAGACTCGGACCAGATGCCAAAGGGGCGGCTCGATACAATGTGATTGGTGCATAGGAGACCTTAGGCACAGGTGGTTGTTTTGAAATCTGGGGCTCTTTTTCCGATTTATTTTTCTTTCTTTTAGGGGGAGAGAATATTCATACATTGTGGGCTTTTTTTTTAACTTCAGTGGAATTTACTTCATACACTCATTCGTCAAATACGTGGCGTTTCAAACAAAGAATTTTCCATCACTTTTTAGTCTGCCTTTTGTTATTTCTGCCTAACACGATTTGTCACTGATACTCGTCTTGCGTGGCCAGAACTGCTTGGTTGATGAAAATATGTCAGCTCTTAAAATTTAATTAACTGAGGGTGATTATGACAGCAGTAGACACGGCCTAGGTACTAGACTGCCAAGTCTATTTGCTTACTGAATTGTTTTAAGATTTAAGGATCATTAAAACTAAGCTTTTACTTTTTAAAACCACTTGTTGGGGTTTTGTAAGGTTTATAGGTTTTTTTCCTTCCTTAAGAAAGCCAAAATTCTGTGAGACTAAAAACAACAGATCACAATGATACAGTCATTTTTGTTCACTCCCTCACCGCCATCTGTCACCTTCGCTGGCAGCTTACAGAGCCCTGTAAGTTTTGAAAATGTTTGCAAATCAAACTCAATTTAAATGTGATCATTAGATACACACAACACCAAGTGGTACATCTGCAGAGATCATTTGAAATTCTTCATTTTGAGCGAGCAAATGAGTGTTTACTGAGGAATAATTAAATCAGAATTTCGTATGAGCTCCGCCACCTCTGTCTGTTAGTTTCATTTCATCTGGTTAATAATTCTCAGATGCTCATTCTCTGTGCTCGGTACCAGTAGCATCACCGCTCCCAGAATGTGCAGACCCTTCCGGACGCGAGACTGGTAGCAGCTGGCTGAGATAAAATAAATCCCTGCCACATGGAGCAAGTATTTATTTAAACTAACATTCTCTTCAATTGACTATTGCAGATTTGGGTGACCTTTTTTTAACCTTTGTAAATATATATAGCTTATATGATTCTAATATACTATACTTGACAACCAATCCATACTTGAATTGGTTGTTCCTTGTTTTGCCTCCTGGCAGATATTTTGCCTGTTTGCAGTCGTTCTAACCTATTTGAATACCCCTTTCCTTAAAGTGATATGATTGCTGCTGCTTAATTTGACTTAGTATTTTAAAAGTTCAGCCTCTCAGTTTTAAAATAGCTTTATTTTTCAGTGGAGATCATTGTTTAGGACGAGGTGTTTTGAGTTTGGTTTGGGGTAATTTTTAAATGATGCGGAAATTCAACAGCAGTCCTCTTACTGACAGCGTCCTCTGTTCTGTATAGCTTACCCTACCTGCAGACGAAAAATGAAAGGGAAAAAAAAGGACTTGCCAAGAAGAATATATTGAATGCCTTTTGATTTAGCCAGAGTCTCCAATGATTAGCTTTCACTGATAGAGTTTGTCTTTTCAACCTGTGATTCTTTGGGCTCCAAACAATGATAAAGGAGGCACTTGTTCGTTTTCCTTGCTATATGGCTAGAAGATGGTTTAAGGATTCTTGATAACCTTAAAAGCATCTTATAAGCTAAGTGGTCTTGCATCTAGACAGGCTGGATTTTACCTACCAAAAAAAATATTTTTCCAGAAAGTTATGTATATCATAATTTTCCATTTCAAAAACTATACATAAGTCTAGTAGTTCTGCATGTGGCATGTGCCCAGAAATAAAGTTACCTTCCAACCTGAAAAATTTTGGAGTTTTAGTGAACTCAGATACCTTCAGTGTAAGTTGAAATTTGGGTAGTGATTTTCAAGCTCTTGGAAGAGGTAACAGTGAACCGCCCTCTATCGGCTGGGCTCTGTGTCTTTTCCTCTGGCTTCTGAGGGAGGTCCCCTCCCTCCCTGCCTAAGGGACCGCAGAGAGGTAGCAAGTCTGCAAAAAGGAAACCATGCTAATACTTAGTAGGATCCCTTTACAGTTTTGACAAACGAGATTCCTTTATCATTTTTTCCCAGAGTTGAAAGCAATTTAATTTGTGAGAATAAAGAACTCTAGCTCACCAAAGTAGAGTAGTACACTTCAGAGAAGTTAACTTCTGAAAGGTCACTTCCGTTTTTAGTCTTGCTTGCCATCATGTTAAAAGGATGAGCCCCGCTCCCCTATGTGTATACATAAGGAAATCGCTGACCAATTATCTTGATCTCGGCCTAAAATGCCTTTTGTGAGTAGGTTTCCGTAAGTAAAGCCCTGGTGATGTATTCCCATAGAAATATGACTTTTTTCAGTTGTTTATGTCAGTTTACTACAAAAAAAAAAAAAAAAAAAAGATTCAGAGTGGATAGAGTACAACTCTGAGTATTTTTCTAGTCTGGAATTTTTTATTAATAATCGGTGCTGCCGGGTCATGCATGCTGCAACTCTCAACGTTTCCCTTATTTGGTACAGCTTTTTGCAAAAAGGGCTACAGCTCACACTGCAAAGTAAAGTATTAAGTTTTCTGGATTTTTTTTCCCTCACTGTGGCCCAAAAGAATTAAAATTTGTTAATATAAATAGAGGGCATATTTATCATTCCTCGATAGTTAATTATAGAGTTTGGTAACTTTGTGCCTCAGGGAAGCCATGTGATGTATAACTGGTTTTAGAATTTCAGGGTTAGGGTTTAAAGAAAGGAGAAAGCCATTGGAAAAATGTTGGGCTTCATTAAGGAGACTAATGAATCTGTATGCAGAAATGTGCCAGGAACTGGCATAAACGTGATTGTAGTAGAATTTATTTTCCAGTACCAATAGGGAAATTATTTTAAGTTATTACATATACTGTGTTAGGAAAGCTGAAGAGAACTCCTTTCTTCATAAAGCTTCAATGCCTTTTATTTTTTTGCTTTCATAGAAAAACTCAAACCTCTGTTATTTGGGAGCTCAGTATTGTTATTTGGGCACTTTTGAGAGTTTAAAGCATGTTTTCTACTTAATTTAAGTGTAATATAGGTTATATAGAATTGTTACCTGCAGTTCTATGATTTTTCTCAACTTTTCTTTTTTGAAGCTATTCTGTTCTTTGGATGTGCGTGAAAGGGTGTATGGTTGCACCGTTGTGAATGCTGGGTGAAAACTAGTTATCTTCATGCAATCTTGCCTCGTAACAGTGGAACTTCTGAGAGACAAACCACAGGACCTTGGTTTTAGCCAAATGCAGCCCCATTCCTTTAGCTGTCGAGCTGATGTCCCAAGAGTTTAGTCTTTGAGGACTAAGGGCATGATGTTCCTCGTCAGTGGTGGAAATACAGCACAGCTCTGTTATCATTTCTTTATGATTCTAAGGCCAATGAGACAACTTCAGGATTTCTTAAGAGAATGTAAGCATTATTGAAGTAGTAAAACAAAAGAAGGTTCAGTATTTTTTTTTTTTTTTAGTAAAACTTAAACATCCTTTTGAATAAGTTTTTGCCCTCATGAAGAATCCTCTAGAGGAACATAGGGAAAAACAAATATTTTTCCAGCTCTACTTAACTGTTTCTAAATGTGTTTCTAAACAAAAATAAGCTGGATGAAAGGAAAGCTGTTTCTTTTTAGCTGAGATGACAGATTGCTTCTCTGTATTAAATAGTCTAGAAGTTAAGGGGGTGGTCATATTTACCATGTATAGTGTTATGAGCAGTTAAATTTTATGGATATATTTGTAAAATTGTTCTTTTATATTTCATGTCAAATTGAAAAGTTTATTTCTTCACTATTGTACCTGTGGAACTACAAGCCATTTTACAGGAAAAAAATCTTCAAAAACTATTAAACAGATCTCAGTATGTTTGTGAGTCATTGTCTTCAGACTCTGTGGTTGTCACTGGGTTCATCAGGACATTCAATAGGAAACTGGTACAAAAATAGACTTGATTTTTACATTTCTCAAACTTTTAAGTTAATCTCAAACAATCGAGTTTATTAATTGTTTTATATTCTGCACAATACATCTTTAAATCTGGATTCTGAAAATCCCCTAAATTTTTTTATTAAGGGAATTCTTATGGTGCTTATATTACTATTTCTTATGTGATGATATCACTGTCAAATAAATCTAACTCCCAGGCAAATTTAACCTGGCTTGTAGACTTAATGGGTTTTCTTCATGATCATTACAGTCATAATGCTACTTTTGTGACAGTCTTCATTGACTTTTAATGACATAGTAAGTATTATGTGTAAGCCTTCAAGCCTTAAACTAATATATCTATCATAAGAAAATATATGTATTTATGACAGGTTTTTTCCTTATCCCAGTATTCAAGGAGTCAGTATTACTGAGGGAAATAGATTTTTTTCATTTCCAAAAAATGCACATTTAGATAAACTTTTATTTCAGGGGATAAATGTTCCATACTTTATCAAATCTAAGATCCAATGAATTACAAGATGTGTTGTAGAAAAATACAGCCAATTACAATTGTAAGATGAATCCCGTTGGGCAAGACTGCCCAAGACCATTCAGTGAGGATGGAATAGTGTTTTCAACAATTGGAGCTGGAACAACTGGATATCCACATGCAAAAGAATGAAGTTAGACTCCTACCTCGCACAGTACACTTCATTATTGAACTTTAGCATGTTACAAAACTAACAATGCCGTATTGCATTTGCCAAATATAGTTAACAATACTTGTTGCAAAGTGTCACTTAAAATAGTAGCTTTAGGCTGGGCATGGTGGCTCACACCTATAATCCTAGCACTCTGGGAGGCCCAGGCAGGAAGAGTCCTTGAGCTCAGGAGTTTGAGACCAGTCTGAGGAAGAGTGAGACCCATCTCTACTAAAAATAGAAAAATTAGCTGGGTGTTGTGGAGTGCACCTGTAGTTCCAGCTACTTGGGAGGCTGAGGCAGGAGGATCGCTTATTCCCAAACTTATGTCAGTTTTACTGTTGATATTATGTAATTAAATATCATATAACTTCGTGAGATATGAGGAAGAGTTGTTTTGCCTATGAAAATGAAGTTGAATACTTTGAGAGGACTCTAAACAAGTCACTTAAAAAAGTTTCACATGTGGGCAAGAAAACTGTAAAAGGTTGGGAAATAAACAGGTTTTATGAAGTTTTTGCTCAGATTGTCCCTGGTGACTTTTGGGTCTTACTCCCCTTTAAAGAAGCCAACAATCAGAAACGATTCATTGCGAATGTGGTTCCTTCAAGAAAGACCACTTGGATCTTAGGTAACTGGACCTATATTCAAAGAAAAGGCTTCGGCATACTATGAAAATATTAGTACACGAATGTGCATTTGTGTTTTTAAGTTATAGTGAGGTGTTACAATAAATGCACAAAGTATGTGTTCTTTTTAATAAGTTCCCTGCTATAAATGACTTTCAATGAACTGAATAACTACATTGGCTAAGAGAGTTTCTGCCATAGTTCAAATAGGGCTTTCGTGCACCCAACTAGAGAACTTTTATCAATCTGGTTTTCCAAAGTAAGTTTAACAATGGGTTTGTTTTCATTTATTTCTTTCATTAATTCTAGCAAAAAATATTTACCAGGCCACCACTGTGTTCTGGGCACCATACTAGCCCCTTGAGGAGACTGGTGTGAATAAGGTCTAAGATTGGCCTAAGGCTAACTTTTCAGCCTGTGAGGAATACAGGTAAGTAAAAGTAAGCATCATGCTGTAGGAGCACAGAAGAGGAACTACCTGATCAATATTTGGAGGGCGAGAGAAGGCTTTACTAGTAGATCAAGTATTTGAATTTATTCATCTCCCATTCTTACCCTTTGGATTTGATTAGGCACCATTTTTCTCATTTTTGTTTTTTGGGCTTTTTTCCCAGTTAAAAAAAAAAAAATTCTTCCTCTAAACTCCTTGGCCTGAAACCAAATGAGAATTATCTTTGATAAATTATTGGCTTAAAACTTATTCCTGTGAATTTTGACAATGCTGATGTCATAAGCAGCTTCTGTACAGTTTGGAAGCCAGATTTACACACACAGACAAGACCCACATGCCTTGGCACTGCTTCCCCAACTGCCTGTGGTAACCATGCTCCCAGGAAGCCCAAGTTCTATGAATTAAGGAAATAAGGGAAACCGTCATCACGGCCATTACCATTTGTGCTGCCAGGTCCCCAAAATTTTTGACTGAATGCTGGACATTGTGTATTAAAAGGAAAATTACAGAGGCTTCAGTTGGTGTTCTTCACCAGGGGAGTAATGCTTGCTTTTGCTGGGCAAGCTCAGAAGAGGCTAACTAACTTTCAGCCCAGAACCAGTCACTATGGATGGAGGGATGTTGTTATCTAGCTAGGACCAGGTGCTTCCTCCTGTACAACTTGGGGTGGGGAATGGGGAGGTTGGGGAGGGGGGTGAGTGCAAGGAGGGAAAGATTGGCGGCAGCAGTCCCAACCAAACTACACCCATGGAGTCAGGTCCTCATGGGAAAGAGTGGTCCTGATGTCAGAGGGAACTGGCACTGGGGGTGATGTGCCATCTAAACCAATAGATAACCACCTGGAGCTTCCTGGGAAACAGACTGGTTAATCAGCAGGAGCCTGCATTGCACATTTCATAAAGCAAACGTCTTTTAAACATACGAACATCAAACTATGTCCTCAAATTTCCTGATCAATAAACAATAATTTATTATCTTTCAATCTACAACGCTCTAAAAAGTAACTGTAACCATGTGTAGAGACAGGATCGTTATTCTCCTGTATAGGGGTGGCATATATATTAAATATACTTCACCTATCATGCCAACCTAGACAAATCAGGTGTGAATTCTGAAAACATTGTGTTGAGATTCTGAGGTTGCATCCTTACTCAGACAAAACGATACCATGGGTATCATTTGGGGAGTGGTGGTACACATGCCAGGTGACAACTGCCTAGATAATGCTGGTTTAAGAACGCTTACCCCCCGAACTGAGGCTGTTACATACAGAGAGACTTTCAGTTAGAGTCGCCTGTCAGAGCTGAGCTTCCAAACAATGTTGGGACTAATTCAGATTGGCCAATTGACAGCCCGGCATGGCAGATAGGCATGTAAGTGAGCAGCCTCGCAATGCCGCGTGTGTTAAGAGGCTGACTCATCTCTGTTTAGAAGGTAGAAAATGCTGATTTACTACTTTCAAAGCCCACTATCAGCCTCTTGCAAACTTTACCTTGAGATACTTTACTATCAAACAACAAATAAATAGGACAAGAAAGTAATTTAAACTTTTCTTTTTCATTCTAACTTTCTTGTAGTTTAATACTTCAAATGAGACTGTATATGTTGTTTCACCAACTGCCGGCATAGTAAGTTCTCATCAATGGTAGCTGTTTTCATGATTATTTTCACAAGTTTTTTCCTTATAAAATGTATATTTTATCACTAACTAAAAAGTGAAAGTTATGTGGCCAAATTTATTTTAAAGATTTGCTTGGAAAATTTCAGAGAAGATCATTTTGTTTTAATCACGGTTTTTATTTTCTGTATTTTGTGATGCTTTGACATCTCGGGGGCCTTGTGGATCTGGGGAGGGACTGCCCCTCTAAGGGTTAGCGAATTCTTAGACATAGCAGACAGCTTGCTTGTGAGCATACCTTTCATATACAAGCCAACCAACCCAAAGCCCATACCCTAACCACCTCTTCTTTTAAAATTTTTTTTATTTTTACAGATTTAAGGGGTACAAGTGCAGTTTCGTTACATGGATATATTGTGCAGTGGTGAAGTCTGGGCTTTTACTGTGCCCATTACCTGAATAGTGACCTTATACCTAATAAGTCGTTTTTCATCCCTTCCCCTCTTCCCACCCTCCTCTCCCACCTTTTGGAATCTCCAGTGTCCATTACTTCACTCTGTGTGGTCCTGTACACCCATTTTAGCTCCCACTGATTTTGCATTCTTGAGTTACTTCACTTAGGATTATGGCTTTCAGTTCCATCCATATTGCTTCAAAGGACAGTATATCGTTCTTTTTTGTGGCTGAGTAGTATTCCATGTGTACACGCACACACAGACGCACACACACACACACATTTTCTTTATCCAATCATCAGCTGATGGACACACAGGTTAATTTCATGTCTTTGCTATTGTGAATAGTGCTGCAATAAACATACAAGTGCAGGTGACTTTTTGACATAATAATTTATTTTCCTTCAGCTAGATACCTAGTAGTCAACCACCTCCTTTATTTGACCCTCACCAGGCCAATACTTTTCCTGCCCTAAATCACCCCAAGGCCAGATATCAGACAACTATACACCACCCCTATAGCCAGAACCCACTGAAATTATTCAAACTATCCAATCCTGAACTTGCTCAAACCTGCCTACCCTGTCTCAACCATTCTCTCCCATGGAAACCACAGTAAAGGCTGTGAGCGGGGCTTCTCTCCTCCCTCTGCCTCCCGACCGACCCAGATGCCTCCCCACATGGCCCTATGTGACGTGGCACAGTCTTCCTTTTGGGAACAGTAAGTAATACCCTCTTCTTTCAAAGACAGCTGTCTTTGTGTCTGTCATCTTACCAAACCTGATTAGAACGAAGCACAGGTACATTTTAAGGCATTCCCATAACCACAAGCAATAGGATTAAGGAATTTGCAAAGGAAAAAAAATAGGCTCAAAAGGCAAGTGGAAATAAAAATACAGAGAAAGGAAAGCCTTTGAGTACAATGTGTCGATATAATTTTTTATTCATTTTCTTTCTCTAATTGTGTTTGGAAAAGAAGTTATCTAAATCCCAGCACAGACATGTTGGAACTATGGCATTTCTATAGAAATAAACATCCATTTACTGTAGGGTTTTTGCCAGAATTGTAACAAAAATTATGGACAGTGTTAACATTAACAGAAATAACCTCTAATATAATCTTTAGCAATTCTGCAGTTAATTTAATTTCATTAAAACATATTCAAACTTGGACCTGTCCATTTTTTGTGTGTGTGTGTGTGTGTGTGTGTATGTTTTCTTCTCTTGTCAAGAAACTTTTAAGTGCTTTTTCTTGTTTTTAAGGCCAAATTTTAAAACACCAAGCTCTTGGGTTAGATGCAACATGCCCATGTATAAAACTAAGCATCAAAAGAAGAGCCAAATTTTAATGGCGTTTTGGAATAAAGAATGAAGAGGGCAAGCGTGGTGAGGAAAAGAGAAGACCTTTCAGTAATTGCAGCGTACACACACGGGCGAGCATCCACAGCAAGGCTCCAGGTTCCAGTCGGAGAGTGTATCCTGAGCTATGAAATGAAGGGGGAAATGATTTATAGACTGAAAAAGACCTGGACAAAATCATCCATTTTTGGGGAAATCATTTGTGCCGAAGCAATGAACACCTTCTAGAGAGCTATTCGAGGAAGCAGATGTTTAGGTAATACATTGCTGCTTTGCATTTCTACAGCATCTTCCATCTAAGAGCTGCGGAGTGTAACACAAACATTAACTAATAAATAAAGCCTCGTGGCACCTCTGCATGATCCATAGACATAATGGCCATTTTTATAGTGTGGGAAAGGCAGCACCCTGCTCAAAAGTGCTGAAGCCATTTACCCAAGGTCATGAAGGGGGAAATTGGCAAACTGTTTCAAAACGGAGAATCAGTGCTCACCGTACTCACACAGCGTGTTTTTTCTCACTTGCCAGGTTAGCAACTTCGAGAACAGGTTTCCTTCGATGGGGTTTTAGTGGGAATGAGGGAGTGCCGTGTATACCCTAGTTTCCAGTGATTCCCTTCAGGAGATTAACTTGGAGATGGTTTGAAACTAGTAAGTCTTGGATCAGAGCCTGAACTCCTTTCTCTCTGGTTTACCGAGGAATTAATTTGTTTGCTAATGCTGGTCTCTTTGCTGGGATGACAGTGCCCTTTAGGTTTGGAGTTTTGTGCTCGTGTTACTTAATCCACTTATGCAAGGGACTTAAAATATTACAATATCAAGCAACAACAACACGTCTACGTTGGCATTGATGTAATTATTTTAATTGCTATTTTAATTTCTGAAAAAGCCCAAAAATTGTTACTGAAAATAGTGTAATTTTCTGCAAAAGACAGTGTGAAGTCCGTAACAGAATCTAATTGGTTATTTATTTTCTTACTTCAGTCAAACATCATTGTGTATCTTCCTAAATGCTGCTTCTCTCCAATATCATAACCTTGGCTTAGTAACAACCTGTTCCATAGTGATACTGTCTTTTTTTCCCCACCTTCTCACTGATAACTGCATAATTTCTCCAGCAGAATTATCAGCAGAGGGAAAACAAAGCAGGGAAATTGAATATAAAAACCGTGGTGCTCATAATCCCTCTTGGAAAGAAAATGGACACCTCTGTTAATGAAGTTATGACGATTCCTACCTCGGTGCATATTTTCAAACTCTCAGAGAGGAACTAAGTTACTCACATTGTTCATTTCCATTTGCTTTTCCGATAGCAAGAAATAGAAGGGTTTTTTTTTTTTAATGAAGCAAGGCATGATTCACCTGTTGCTGTTTAACACTCAGCCTCCTTTCTTTTCCAGAGCCTGTCCTCTGAGAGCATTAGCACTCACATCAGATAAAACTATCACTCGTCACACTGACAAATTATAGTTCTAAAGCGCTTTGCACTGCCCAGCATGTTCCTACTGTTTTCTTCCCGATCCTCACAACACCCCAAATGTAGGCACCGACTGGGGTGCTGTCAGAGCCAGGATGGACCCTGGCTCCTGGTTTCTACCGAGTGCCCAGTGCGCTGGAAGCCACGTGGTCATGGAGTCAGGCAACACTGAAAGAATTCTGTCACACATCGCCCTGGTCATCTCAACATGAACGGGGTGCTTATTCAAAAGGAGGAGTGTGCACGTTTGGGGGAGAAGGGCAGCGAATGCCCACAGTTCAAAGGAAAAACCCACCCTCCATGATTCTGATACAGCCTTCTACAAGGCTGGTTGAAATCATCCTCATAGACTACGTTGCTTTTAAAAAGTATAGCTTGTCTTAGAGTTAGGGTGTAAATAAGCTTTCATGTGCAGTCCATTTCTGATACCTATGGGTGAATCACCAGGAAAAAAGGAAAGGAGGTTAAGCAAGAAGTCAGCAGAAACATCCCTTTGGTCAACCCACAGCTGGAGCCACTGCTGCATAGACGTTGGAGTTTTGCACTTCTGGGCTCCACAATTTCCCCAGAACTTCCCTGGGCATTGATATACCCTCCTTTCCCCCACATAAATCACACTTTAACAAAAAACGACCTTGAGAGTAACATTTTTTATTGTGGTAAAACATACGTAACATGAAGTTTACCATTACTGCCATTTTTCAGTGTGCGATCGAGTGGCATTACATACATTCGCAGTGTTGTGTAGCTATCACCACTCTCTGTAGCAAGCTAATTTCAGCGAAGTTTTTTCCTCTGGTGAAGGTAGTCAGAGGAGACTAGAGGTAATTTGGTGGACACTAAGATGGAACGTGACCCATGACAAGGAAAGATGCCTGGCTGCACCTTTTCATGCCATATTGTAGCAGCCATTTACCCCGTTTATTTTCCCTGTGCCTTATCAGCCTGTAGCTGTTGGTTTGTGTTGAGAAGTTGACTGCCCCCAGGTAGAGCCCTTTGGCTCGAGTGTGGCCAGTTAACTTAGCATTGAGGTCCCTTTCCAGCCCACATTATAACTCCCCAGTGCAAAGTTAGGACATTGTATAGATTCCTAATAAAATGAAACTGTATCCAGGGAACTCCAACAAACACTGGAATTGTCTTGGTAACTAGAAAATTATTTACATTATTTGCCAATGTGTGATCTGTAACTACGTTCTAGACATATTCATCACATTACACATCATCTAAGACGAGAACCCTTCTCTGGCCCTTGCTCTTGTCACAATTCTGACGTCACCAACTTTGCAGAAGAGCCCCCAGTTCCCAGTGTTCCCAGGCACAACACAGTACTGTTGACAACGGCCATGCAGTTGATTCCATTGTCCCTAATCCTCTGGAATTTTAAAAGCTCAGTAATTGAGATCCCTGCCGTTAATAATGTCCTCAAGATTATTTTGGTTGTTCACATTTCCTGACCACATTAGGCAAGTTATCTACCCAGGAAGTAGATTTTATAATCTGTCAGTTTTCGTACAAGTAAACAGAGAAATTAGGACTGGTTGGGGCTGGGGGTTGGAGGGGACTGTCCCAGAGAACCCTGATTCAGTGTCATTTCAATAATGTGAGGGAGAAAGAAGAGTTACACAAAGAGTCAAAAAGTCTTCATCAATTGTGCCCTGCTTAATAAAAGGGGGAAAATAAGAGTTGATGGTCAGCCCTGTGGTCTCCAGCAGCCCCGGAAGGGTGTGAGTTCTCAGTGTCTGATAAATCCCCACCCTGAATGTACGGAGGTCCTGGGGGCGGGGGGGAAGGTGTGCGGGTGGGTGAGTTTGGTTCAGGTCAGTTCTGCGTTTTTGGAGGGTGGTAACTGGCCTGCAACGCTGAGTCGAGGCTGGGTTCTAATCCAAAGATTAAACAGAATCCATCCCCATGGTAGGGGGAAGCATCTGCCTCCTGCCATTTCTAGGCAAGATTACACCTCTCCTTGGAGCTCACTGTTTGGTGACAGTGTCACCTCCCTGCCTTCTCTTCTTGTCTCCTCCTCTGCTGAGAATCGGCTACAGAGTGGAACTGGCAATTTTAGGGAGCTTGGAAATGAAATCTTTTATGCCTTCTTAGTCTCTATTTTTCTTCTACATGGGGAATAGCTGGTAAACAACATTACAGAGGGCTTACGTCACAGATGAACTCGATTCTCGTGCTGGTATCTCCCCAGATTGCTGGTCTCCTCCTGTCTAGACTCTTAGTCAGGAAAGTACAGAATTACAACTCGAAGAGTTACCATGGCAACCCCCTATACATTATCTTCTAAATGTTCCAGACCTACAGAGCCTAATTTGATTGTGGGATTTTAATTAACGACTTCCATGTTTTGCATAATAACATGTTTTTAAAATCAATGACATGTAAACAGAAAAAGGTAAATTGGTTTTGATTAAAAAGATAGCTTATTTAGCTATGCCACTTCGATTTATGTTGCTCAAACAACAGAGCATTATTTCAACCCAAATCTATACCACTGAAAGACTGGTACTCCCGCAATAGGCTGCAGTGCTGGGAACCTGGGCAGAAACCTCATCGCTAGGAAAATCTGGTAGAGTTGGCCTTACCACGTTGATATCTGAGACTGGCTCTCACTGGTTGTCTCGAGATGCCATCAATGATTAGTAAATAATAAACTATATCAAAGAAGAGGCTCATATGAATGTTTAATATGCCTTGTGAGGGAAACATTAGGGACAATGCATAAACCTCTCCTATTCTGCTTGCACTTGCTTTGCAAACATATTTGCTTATTAGATGAGTTATTACATGAAAAGCACTTGGAACAGTGCCTGGCATTTCGTAAGCACTCAATGAGTTTTCATCGTCATAGTTTGTATTTTTATGGTGCTTCTCAAACAAAAGTCTTGAGCATCTTGGGTGCCTCAACGTGCTGGGCTTGTAGGATTCTCATCACACTCTTTAGATCTTACTCATGGCTTTCTCTGCTGTGAGCCTTTGATTCAAGTGTTCCACATGCCCTCTCATCATTAAGTTTGGATGGTTTTAAAGAGATTTCTGTCTCAGAGAAATTTAGGAAGAAGAATAATTTCATAGCATCTTGGCTTACGATCTTATTTGGTGGTTGGGATTATATGAAAAGGTTAATATAATTTAGATTATGTAAATCATTATTAGGGGAATCTTCACTAACTTACACAAGCAATAAAGAAGTTGCATCATACTGTCTTTAGTTTCTCGAGTTTTTTTCTAGTGCTCTCCAGAGCTACTGGCATTTGCTCCAAAGCCTCCATCCAAAAATGGTTTGGAGTGAAAATGCACATTACTGGAGGGTGGAGATGCCCTGGCAGGAAGGATTTTTTACTGAAAGGTCAGGCAATTCTGAGAGGGGCATTAGCGTCTGGGAGGAATAAAGGTTGAAAGAAACAACAGCAGTGATCTACTTAGCTGTCCTCTTGCAGCACGGATGAGAAGAACCACCGAAATGCAGAAATCCATCATGCCATCATGTGTGTTTTCCTGGGGTCCAACCCCTCTGTTCCCCTCTGCTCTCTGGCTCCTGCACTTCCCCCACACCTGACACCTTCCAGGCAGTCTAGCCTCTTCCCTCTCCTAAAGAGGAGTAAGGTATTCCCAATCTCTTTCTCTGACTGGAAATTTGATTACTGCCTTGAATTTTCCACCAGTCTTTGCTGATATTTTCCTCTTCTTGAGTGTTATAAGCTCTGGAGGAAGACAGTGATAGGTCCAAAGCTCTAGATGAACTGGGGCTCTCCGGTCCCCTCTCCCCACCTAAGGGAGCTGCAGCTAAGGTAAACATTATCTGTTTTCTAACAGTCAGCCGCTTAATTTCATCTCAAAGAGAGAATATTTCCTCCATGACTTCCGGCTCTCTCTTCTGCTCTCACAGGCCCCACCACAGGACTCTTCTGTGCCCCTGAGCCCTGCTGCCTCTTTGGAGAACCTCTCAGTGGTTGTTGAGTGGGTGGTTGTTCATCTTGTAGCTCCGGGTGGGCTGGAGCTTGCAGCTACCTACCACTTTTTTAAACCGTTGTGTCCCTGGGCGGCGTGGTGTTGGGGAGGGGTGGTGAAAGGCTTGCAACAGGGCTTGACAATTCATCCCATCACAGCCCAGAAGGGAAAGTAACCCTAGTTGGGAGGGAAGGAAGGTCTGTGGACTCTGTGGTGGTGACGATAGAGCACTCTACCGAGAAAGGACTATGCACACAGCACAGCAGGCGCTCAGGGAATCTTCCCTCTTGAAACTCAACTACCTTCTCCACATTTCATTGCTCCTTAGTTCCTCCAGACAAAGGAGTAGGAAAAACAAAAGGGGATAATATGATTTTGCACTGATGTTTTAAAACAATGTCGCGTTTATTTTATTAAAGACTTTTGATACACGTTAATTGGTTAATCACAGTAATGAAGATAATGCATTTTAAAATTTTCCCAACTCTTATGTTCGTCTTCATCTTTGACAGAATGATTTTTACCATAATTAAGGAACATAAGCCAACAGAGAAACCTACAAAGTGTCACTTATTCATATGTAACGGCTGGATGCCTGAGAAGCCACCCATTTTTTTATAAAATATATTTAATCTGTGGATGAGCTCATACTTCTCATAGAGAAGGGGTAGGTAAGTACTGCTCACACCTTCATTTTACATTGGAGGGAACCAAGACATAGAATAATAAAGTAACTTGCCCAGGTTATACCATCAGCGAGAGGCAGATTTTATGAGATTTATGATGTCTCAGCAGTTACTCGAAAGTGTTTATTCATTGTGTCTCCGTTTGTGGCCCTAGGAAAGGTACTAAACAAAAGCTTACCCCAAACTCCACTACTCTAGGATCTTGCAACCAAAGCTGACTGCTTTGGTGGCTATGCTGTGTCCTATTTGGGGCTAGTGCTATGTGCAAATTATGTGGATGAATAAAGCGAAACAACTGCACAGGGAGCTCACAATGCCTCCCCACCTCTGCCTCTCTGCTCAGCCCAGCCATTCCACCATTCCTGTTGAGGGACTGCTTCTGCAGACCCCAGCCCACCCAGCCTACCCACAACCACAGCCACATCTGTGTCTGTGGGGGAAGGCAATCCTGCCATGCCACCCACCCCACCCCAGGCCTAAGAGTGATGGACATGTGGTCAGATGAGAATCTGCCTGGGGTCAAGGACTTGGTCATCAGCTCCCTAGCTCAACGTCAACTTACAGCCAAGCAACAAAATGGGCTGGTAGCTTGAAAGAGAGAAGGAGTAGCAGATGGAGCCAGTTTGCTCCTTAATTAACATGACAGCTGTGAGCAATCTCTCCCCACCCGCATAATCTCACCAACAACATTGGTGGCTTCCAGCTGTATTTGTTGGCTATTTGTGCTGTGTATTTCAAAGAATTGGTAACATATATGATTTTGTTCTTATACACAGAGCATGCTTAATCTGCATATTCATTAAAAAAGAAATTTTTAAAGCTTCGCATATATCAGATGTTCTGCAGATGCAGAATCATCTTTTGATATTAAACCATATCCAAGAATTTTTATGTCTTTATCTCATCATGATAAGAAAGATTCATGGAAATTTGGGAGCTTAGAATTTTTCTAGTTTTCCTAATGTGTTTACTTTTCAGAAGCAAAGTGTAAATATTGGTGGTAACGATGTGCTGAATGGAATTACATTTCTATATCCACTTCAGAAAGGCTAGACTAATCAAGAGGCCAGAAATCATTACATTTCAAACTATCCAATTCTTGGTTGGAGTTTTGAAGGAAAGTTTTTAAGAGTAGTTTGTGGTTTAAATTGCGTGTTTGCTCTGCAGTCTGGTTCTAGCTATTTGAAAATGCAGAAGTCCATATGTGTAAGCTCATCTGCTGTATCATGCACAATATATAAAATGCAGATAACCGTATAAGGCAGTGCACCAAATGGTACCTGGCATGTCATAGGCATTAAATGAATATATGATGGATGAATAAACTAAAGAAAATGTGCTGTCCCTCATGGGGCCATGTCTGATTCCCGTGGCCAAAAAGGTGCAGGAGTCTATGGGAGGTCATATCAAATGCTGCCATATGTGTGGCCTGGGGAAGCAGATCGCCAAAATGGACAGTATTCTACGATATATCAAAAATGGTGAAAATATGCTTTATTCACTTGAAAAATTCTTATAAATCAAGTGAAATCAGTCACAGAAGTATTTCTTTTGTGGGCTTTAGCTTTCCTTCTATAAATCCTAAGTTGGCCAGGACTCAGGACTCAAGTCACTCTTGGGGACAGGCAGAAGTCGACTGGCCGGTGTTGAATCTGGTCCTAACAGCCTCTGCATCATCCTCCTCCAGCCCAAATATCAGGAAGGCAAAATAAGCTACATGTGGCCTGGAGCCCAGAAAGCGTTCATCCTGCAGCTGTAAGGCCACTGCAGGAGGCACCAGGCGGGTGAAAAAGAGGTTTGCAGTTGCAGATAGCAATCTCCAGACATCTAAATATGAGGGAAGGGTGTAGGAGCCTGTGGGATGGTGGGCCCCCAAAGAAAAAAATCTCTCCATGCAAGGGACAACATGAGGCAATCAAAGGACATAATAATAACCAATGTCCATGGAATTCTTGCCAAGTGCCAATCATTCTCTGTAATTTTCACAGAGAAGGGTGAGGTAAGTATTGCTCATACCTTCATTTTACGTTTGAGGGAACCAAGACACCAAATGATAAAGTAACTTGTCCAGGTTATACCGTTAGTGAGAGGCAGAAGTAGGTTTCAAACCCAAATGCTCAGACTCCAAAACGGAGCTATTAATACTTCAGTAAAGTGCCTTTGTATAAATAAGAGAATAGCTCCTAAGATCTTACCATGACTGTATGGTTGCAGATGTCTTTGTCACCCCAAGCATTTCTGAGCCAGGCCCTGGCATAGGGTTTACCTGCAAATAACTGCGCCACCTTGAGAAAACCCCAGACCCTCGAAAATCCAGGACAGCCACTTTATGATCGATACTTTATGGTCCCCACCCTCCTTGCATGAACCATTTTCATCTCCAGACTGTGTTCCTCTCTGACCCCTGTGCACATGAGAGTGCCCTTTCCTTCCTGCACTGCCTTTTTTTTTGTCCTTCAGCTGTCAGCTCTAACCCCCATTTAAGACCCATGGAGTTTTTCGTGGCCAGTCCAATGCCAAGGATGACTCCTAGTTCTTCAATGCCATACACATCCATCCACTAAGTGAACAAACATTTATCAAGATGCTTTCAAAGTAAAACTACAGAAAAATCCATCTAAAATTGGATTTAGCAACAACGAAATGGTTGGTTCACGTTCCTGGAAGTCCATAGGGAGGGCTAGCACTTAGGTTGCTTAGTCCAAAACCTTCAGTTCTATATTTCTGCATATTCATTAAAAAATAATTTGTTAATGAATTCCAGACCCTGCTATCCTCTGTATGTAGGCTTCATCCTCACTCTTGTAGAAAGATGTAATGGAGAGTCAGGTCTGGAAGCAGGAGACAGAACTCTCCCAGAAGCCCCTAACAAGCTTCTCAGTGGTCTGATTTGAGTGGCATGCCTGGTCCCGAACCAGTCACCCGCAAGTGGGATACACTTACCCCTGATCCTGTCATACCCACCCTTGGAGACAGGGGTACAGTCGGCAACTATAAGAGCACTTAACTCCTATGTGGAGTCTCTGAAACTACATAATTTATAGCTTGTAGCTCATACATCACATGCATTTCATTCTTACCAAACAGGGAAATGCTGCAGCAAACCAGGTCATCTGTTTTTGTTTTATTTCTTGATGTGTGCACATTCTACTCACACACTCTGCATTTCTACTCACTGTGAGTAAGGAAGGACTTAAAGAAAAGAGAAACGTGGGTTGCCTTATCTTTCCCTGTCATTACTTTCAGCATAAGTGGTTGACTCCTACAAGGAGGTAACATGAGTAAGAAAGGCTATGATAGGGTTCCCTGTTCATTTGTGTTTCTTAGAATGCCACTGCCTCTTTCTGTGTCCGAGTAACGTCTGGTTGGAATGGAAAGCACGGCCACTCGGGGATGTCGGCACCCCCAGCTACTCGGTCATAGACACGCTGCTACAGAACATGATCACGGAATTGCAGAGAAGCCACAGTGCATGGGGGCTCAGCAAGACTGAAAGTGGGTACAAGTTAAACACGTTACATGGAGGCTGTGAATGGGGTGTCTGGAATAGCAGACGTGCATCTCACGTCTGTCTTTCCCACTCGTGTGCACGATCTGCTGTCCCATCAGACCTCACTTCCAAATCACAAGTTCAAAGATAAAATTATTAAGAATTTCAAGGTGGTGATAACGGAGCATTTACCCAAGCATAGGCCCTTCAGCACAAGAGGCCCTACGTGAATGCACAGGTCACACATCTGTGACGCTGGCCCTGGATGGGAAGTTACCTAAACAAAATCAAGGTCCTGTTAGAAAGGAGGTAATGGAGTTGAATTCCCAGTCGACACTGTCTACCACGGGCATTGTCTTCATTTTGTAGATGAGGGATCAGGGGCTCAAAAATGTCATCTAGTTAGTTGTTGTAAAGTCGATATTCAAACACAGATCAGTCTATAAAACCAGTACATGTCCACTAGGCTGTTCCTATTCTTGTATTGATAACCCTTAACATGGGAATTGATTTTACCTCTGGATACTTGTGTTCCAGTGGATTATCACTGAGTAGAAATCTTTGGTCCCAGATCCCCTGCAGAAAGCAATTGGAATTCTGCATACATAGAGATACTTCCTAATGATTTCTAGTGAGAACCATTTAATGTGGGCTTATTTATTCAATTTGTTATTCCTGCTTCCATTTCTAGGAGGTGTGCCTAAAAGGAGATAGATTCAGATAGATTCAAACATTGCATTAAGGGAAGCCAGTAAAAGTCTCTTACAGGGGAGCCAGATACCAACTGTTTGAATAGCTTAGTCTCATTTTTGAAACATGCTCACTTTTTAAATGCCTGGGCCTTAAAGCTGGAGATTCTACCTCCCTGTCTCTGAGCTCACGAGTTTCACAGGGCACTGCTGTAGGGATGTATTTCGGAGAATGACACTCAGATATTGGGAAGTCAATGATGAATGAGCAGACATTATTTGGGCAATGCAGTTTTCAGGCAGGGGCTTCAAGAGAATATATTTTCAGGTGCTTCTGTTGGTATTTAACTTGGAGACTGCATATACAGTAAATCAGGAAGGCCAGTAATACAGTGCATAGGGGGATGTTTTATGTACGGTTCTGACAATGTACAGCGGCTGCCTTGGCGGGAAAGGTGTGGATTTATGGTCCCACACTTGCAGGTGGTGGCAGCTAATATGTGGCGTGGTTCTCTATCTATCCCTGGGAGTATTTACTTTTTGGTTCATCCTGAGGTAAAGGAAAAGTGTAAGGCAAACTATGGACTTTTTGACACCAGCAATGCAACCTGTGCATCAATTGCATAGCTTTTAAAGGATGGAGAGAGAGCTTAACACAGCACACTTGCTCATAGTTCGGCTTCTTGGTGGCACTATCCCACAGCAGAGGGAGGTTTTTTGAGTCTGAATGGGTCTCTCATTGTATCTGAGGGGCCGAGCCAACATCAGGCATGGTAGGCACAGTGCCTGAGCTCACACCACTTTCAGGGGCCCGCAAATGTGTTTTAATTTTATTTCTTTTAAAATCAGAAGAAAAGTGACTGTAACAATAATGAATACATAATGATGAATCTGTACAAATTGTACTTGTCTTTGCACCAATGAAGTCATAAAATATGTTAAGTATTTTCTTTTAAATGCAGGAATAAGCCCTCAAAAGCCAAAGTTCCTAAGGCCGATGAAAGTTACAATGACTCCCTACTCTGAAGGGAACACCAGGCTTAAAATCCAATGTTTTCCCATCTCCCCAGGCATTCACCAGAGACTGCTGGTGGCATCAGACATTTGACGAGGGTGAGCCGTTTCTGGTCTAGAACTATCTCCAAAGAACCTCGGGGAGGGATTGGGACCTGTCTGTGAACCAGGCACCCTCAACCTATCCAGGCAGTGCTCCTGCAACCTACGAGGCATGACTCTATCCACGTTCTACCTCGCCCCACAGCTGACTCACTGTGAACTTTTGGATGACTGCTTTGGGCATCTCTCCAACTTAGCAGTTTCCTACGGCTGCTGGAACACAGTACCACAAGCTGGGTGGCTTACACAACCGAAATTTATTCTCTCACATTCCGGAGGCTAGATGTTCCAATTGAGTTTCTTTCTAAGGGTCTGGGAGGGAGAATCCGTTCTGTGCCTCTCCCCTAGCTTCTGGTCATCTGCAGGCAACCTTTGACACCCCTTTGCTTGTAGAAGCATCATCCTCATCTTTCATCTCCACATGGCCTCCTCTCTCTGAGCATGTCTGTGTCCACATTTCCCCTTTATATAAGAACACAAGTTATATTGAATTAGGGGCCGCTCCACTATGACCTCATCTTAACTAATTACATCTGCCCTGTCTCCAAATAAGGTCACATTCTGAGGTCCAGGGAGATAGGATTGCAACATGTGAATCTTTCCGGGGGGCAGAGGGGTTGAGCACAATACAACCCATTACACAGTTCACGCCTGCACTGTGACCTTAGTGTGGGCCTTGAGCACCAGCTCCTTCTGCCTGATGTTCAAAAGCAGCTCAGCGTGAGCCTTCTGCACCTTCTCCCAAATTCCATCACGAGAGAGGTGTGTGCACCCTCACTCCCAGGAGTGTAATCGGTGATTCTCATGCCCAGTACCAGCTAGGGGTTAAGGGAAAAGGCAGGGGGCTCCATCATGCTCTTTCCTAACCCCAAAGCCAACTTTTCAGCAAGAAGAAGCGGGTAAACAGTGGGCAGAGGAGGTGAGGAGACAGAAGGTCACCAGATGTTGGAACAGAGGGGGAAGTGGCAGACAGGTAGGATGGGAGCCAGTGGGTGCTATCTGATTGTCTCCATGTCAACTACACACAACTCTTTTCATTAGCAGGGTGGAGGAGCCAACTCTGGCCAGGGTCAGGGGTGTAGACTCCGAGTGTGAAGAGCGGGTGTGGGTGTGGGGAGCGAGAGGGCTTTGTGGGGCTGGAGCTGAGCCCAGGGTGCGTGGGAAGTGCTGAGCAGTTCAGCAGAGCAGCTGTAGGCATCGGCCGTTCACTTAATCAGCAGAGCCAGCCCCCAAGGTTCAAGTCATCTTTGTACAAATATCACAGTAAGCAGAAGTGGGGGCAGTGGACAAAGAATGGACTTGGGAGTTAACCAGACTGGAATTTAAATTCCAAATTTGGCCTTACGCGTATCACTTTATCTTTCTGGCCCCATGTTCCCACATCTGTAAAATGGGAATAATAATAATAACCTCTTCCATAAGACTGTTGTGGAGTCAGATGTACTTATAAGAAGCAGAGATTCCTGGCATGTAGTAGGTGATGAATCAATGATTACTAGTAATGGTGGTGAGAGAATCTGGTGCCCACCAATGACAGCATCGTTCACATTATGTGCTTGAAGTCGAAACCAAGGCTTTAACTTCCAGGAGTGGTTCTTTGTTTATGGGCTTAAAATGCACACACAGCGTCTCTAGTACCTGGGCTAGAATTCTTGTAAAACAAGTGCCACTTTTCTGGATTCAGGTAGAGGGGGAAGGATTGTGTTGGAAAGTTTGTCCTTTACATTATCAAAGGCATAGCTGCCCAGTTAGTGTACTGGACCGGGGACCTCTGCACTACTCTGCTGTCCTTAAAAGTGAGTGGGAAGGTAATATAATAAACACTTGTTGGTGTTTACCACATGCCGAACCCTGTTCTTTATGTTTATGCTTTATTTAATCCCCACAGCAACCCTATGGAGTGAATGTTATTATTATAACTCTGTTTTTACAGATGCAAAAGGCTAAGGTACAAGAACACAAGGTCTGGTTGCAGAGTACATGCTTGTAGCCACTCCACTCCACTGCCCCATATGCTGCTTGCCCTGTACACAGTGACCATACTGGAGTGGGGTGCGGGCATGTGTGTGTGCGTGCGTGTGTGTGTGTGTGTGTCGGGACACCAAGGAGCATCCAGCCCTCACCTCCTAGCCCAGCTGCACAAGGCAGGGATGAGCTGTTTCATTTCAGCTCCTCTTTCTGCTTTTTATAGAACTCTTTGTCCCTTGAAGGATATTAATAAAGGAAATGAATAAAGAATGACTTCAAAACAAAATTGAGAACAGGACAGCTCCCATCTTATGCATTTCAGATAAATAAGCCCTTACAGTAATAAACTCGTTGGTATCAGACCTCTCTTTCTGGAATATTAAGTGCTCCAGCACGCTATAAACAACAGTGATGCGTCTCACTTCCTGAACTGTGTCGTGGCCATCTGCTGAAATATCTCCCTTCCTTTTCCTGTATTACAATGGTACAGCAACTCTATGGACTATTAGGTAGCCATTGAAAACGGCCATCTAAAATTTTTTTAAGTTAAAATGTATAAAGTGTGGGAAAAAATGTATACAATCTAATGTTGAATGAAACAGTTTTCACTAAATGTGTATGTATGCATGAGGACAAGGCCTGGAAGGACACGGAAAAGGAAAATTATTTCCAAATATTGGAGACTTCTTTTTTAAAATTTTGTAGTTGCTTTTGAAAACTGGAAATAAATCAACAGGTTTACCTGTGCTACTTTGTTACCATCAATTACAAATGTAATGCATAGACTCGTAAGGTTTTTTTGGAGCTGAGAAAGCCTCTAAGATTAATAAAAATAGGTATTAAAATGATAGATTTTTCTGGATGTTGGAAAACTTATCATAGGATAAGTAATGTGCTTTCCTTATCCTGTTTGAAATTTCTATGTGGTTAGAAAACTTTGAGGAGGGAGGAGATGAAGACGAAGAGATGATCTTTTCCTTCAAAATGTTGTCTCACACTAGGTACAGGGAATAAATGAGCAGCCTCAAATCCTTTGGGGAGGAGGCAGGACATAAATAACAAAATACGGACTCAATGAAATATTAGTTAAGAAATCTCCCTAGATATATTTTTCAATGAGCTTGAAATCTATTAGCAATTTTTTTGTTCTTTATTTTGTTCACTAACGTAAAATCTTATTTGTCCTTGTTTCGTTCTACCTTTAGTTTACTTACTGAATCATCCGTTGTCGGCTCTGGACTTGAGGTTTGCTGGAGTGAAATGAACTTTTTATCATTCACCTCTGTTTATTAACACATCTCTCTAAAGGTAGATATTACACATAACCTTTTTAAAGACAAATGCCATTGTGCAGCTGTACTTCATTTACTCTGTCGGTTTGGTTAAGATTCCAAGACATCTTTAGTATCAACAGGTCAAAGGACTTAAGGCAATTAATCAACTGTATTTGAGAACGGAGCTTACATTGCACAGGAAGTGTGGGCCAATAACAAAAGCTAATTTTTTCCAATTCAAAATGATACAATCTAGAAAGGAAAATGTAAATGAAATGACTTGGAGTGAGTTCAGTCTAGGGCTAATTTCTATTCAGTGTAAACCCATAGTTTAGATTAGAACTAGACAAATTAATTGTCTTCTGATCCTTGGAGGTCAAACCCAGACATATTCATGATGATTGCTGTTGCCAAAGTCCCTGGAACGAGTGATGTTTCCTGAGTCTCCTTTAAAGCCTTTGATACTGAGGAGATCCCTGGGAAACCAGTGCAGATGATGTGTGAGACTGGAATGGAAAAGCAAGAGGGCAAATGAACTTGCTGACAAGGGACACAATGAACCCATTGTTCCTGACTATCTTGTTCCTGAATAAAAAGACTCCAGAAGACTATGGCCAAGAACTAGGTCCCAGTGAAGAGGAAGAATAATTGGAGTTTGGAAATGTGATGAAATTTCCATTGGAAATTCATGTCAGTAGATCTTGTAACTAGTTGTCCTGCTTGTGGACCTTGGGAGAGTATGGCTAGTGGTCTCAGTATCACCTGGAGGCCTGTTGCAAAAGCAGATAGACCACGAGCACCACAAATGCATTTTTGTCTGTTTGTTCACTTATACCCCCCTGGTGTCTTTAACAGTGTCTGGAACACATAACTGCTGGAAGAATGAATTTCTTCAGCCCAATCCAAAATCATCGAATCAAAATCTTTGGAGGCAGGTGCCAAGAATCTACATTTTAACAAGATCTCCAGATGGTTCTTAGGCGTAGTTAAGTGTGAGAACCATTGCCCTACTGTGCATGGACACTGGCCAATGCACTACAGTGTACTAGCTTGAATGGTTTCCCTGAATGCACCACAAAATCTGGAAGCCTAAAGATGAAGGAATAACCATACCTTGGTTTCTACTACGATGATGACAATGATTCCATGGTATTGTATAAAACATTTATATTCACTATATCCAGGTATTAGGTTAGGCAGTTGTACTTACCCCATTTCCCCAGTAGGAAACCCTGGATATATGCAAGGTCAAATAATTAACAAAATAAGAATCAAAGCCTACTCTATTAGACAGAGTTTAGGAAATGCTTTTAGCTCTTTGGGCAAAAGGCACTGCATACGTCCCTGGCATTATTATTCCCAGCACTTTGCACAGTATTAGATCACTTTTCTATAATCACTCCATTCTCTTTTATGAGACTTGAGGTTTAATTGGAGTTTCCAATAAGAGATTTTATGTGTTTAATGGATTTTGGTATAATAATCAGAGTCTGAAATGCTAGTCAGAAGGCCAGCTGACTTCTAATGAAGCTGTGCTTTGGGGAGTCGAGTTTTAAAAAGACATGATAAGTCTATACTATAGAAGTAGACATGCAAATATTCACGGGAAACTGTAAGGTGTTGGCTACTTCTAAATCCTCGGGTGCTCACAAGCCTGTGTGCCCCAGCACCTACTGTTAGAATGGGGTAACTGGTGATAGACATTTAAATTGTGCAGTAGCCAGCTCAATTTTTGGGAAGGGCCTGGTGGGGATAGCTGTGGAACACCTGGACAGTTTCTCCTATTGGCCACTTCCGGGGTCCAGGGATGGGGCTGACCTTCCTTTCCCTGGTGTCTCCTCCTGACTTCTGGCCAGACTTCTCTTTCTCTCATGCTCCCCTCTGCAGAACAGAACACACTGTACCCCTTCCTTGCTGACTCCAAAACATGCACCCCCTCACTTCTTTTTAATTATTACTTAAGGAATTTTTCAATTGGGCAACAAAAGAAAAATTGGATCAACAAAAAGAACATGAATGAGGAAATTAAATATGACAGGAAATCATATATTTATAGCTATATCAAAGCAATTTCCCCAGGAAATTTTACGGTATATGGCCGACTATGCATTTTCTTACTTTCTCAGCACTCTTGGGAATATTTTAAATACCAGATAAGCACTCTTACCACAGAGATATATTAAATTTAATATGCTTAAATACTATATAGTACATATCTCAAACATTAAGGGCTTAGCCTATGCATGGAAACCAACCGTTCATAAACGGCCTCAGCCACAACCAAGCAGCCCTTGCCCTTCCCCAGATGGAAATGTAGACCCTCTTTGCTTCTCCATCCAAGCCACAACTTTGGCTCTAGAACTGCAGACTGACTTTGCCTTCCACTAAAACATAAATGATGCTAACCAGTCTTTTCTATGCCCCCTTTTCTAGACTCAGTGATCAGTGGTTCTCAAATTTGAACGTGCGTGAGAGATACCTAAGGTACATGTTAAGAATTTAGATTCTTGGTCCCTAAGCATGATTTGGTAACGTCGATTTTACAGGCTATTTCACAGGAAGATGGAGAAGAGAATACAGCACACATGGCACAGCAAAACTTATCAAAATCTCCACCTTCGTGTCCCCTTCCCACCTCTATCCTCCCCACCTCACCCCAGCTTTCTCTCAGTCTCGTCCCTCCTCCTATGGTGTAGAACAGTCCAGGTGCCTTCCCCTTCAATATGTATCCTCCTGCCTGAATTAATCCAGCACCTCTGTCTTCCCTCAGCAACTAAGTGGTCTTCTTTGGGATCCTTCCTCCTTAGAAATCAGGAGGGGATTATAAAGATCTATCTCTCCCTCACTCCCACCTCACCTGGCCACCAACTCCGACAGAGGGAGCAAAGAGGTTCATTGCTTTGGGGAGAGCCTTCCTTCTCCATGCAGAGCTATCCAGGCACAATGGGAGAAGAAAGTTTCCTCCTCCTAGTCTGTGAGGTGTGTGAGGTTGACGTTCATCTGGAGCCTTTCCTATGGGAGGGTGCACCTGGCCATGCTGTGGGGATACCTGGAGCCACTGGGGGCATTCACTTGGAGAGAAATCCTCAAACACTGAGAAGCTTGGATTCCCCACAACTATGGCTCCCTCGTCACTCTCTCCTGCGCCTTGCTCACTGGGTTTCTTGGGCATGACAGCCTGCCAGCCAGCTCCAGAGGATTCAGAGCTTCTTTTGAGTCTCCTGCTGCAGCACAGAATTCTGTGACACAGCTGGAATGACTCAGAAAAGTCAACTGAGGGCAGGAAAGATAATTGAAGGGAATTACAACACTGCGGTAGAGTGATGAACAAAGACCCTAATTAGAGAGACCCACAACGCTCAGATCGCCAAAGATCGCACTGCCATCTGCCAGTGGAGGGCCCTTTGGTGTTACTCTTGCATTAGACCCATTCTAGAAGCTATTCTCCAGGCCTCAAGCATGGCCAGGATCTCTGAGACCACTGGAGACACACTTGCTGTCCGTCTGACCTGGCCTTCAAAACAGGTCATTCTTTGAGTCTCTCTCATGCCCTAATGGAGCCTCTCTCTGTCCCTGAGGAACTTCGATGACCTGAAACTCAGAAGGATCTAAAACTGTTGAAAGGTGTTGAAGGTGTTAAAAGGAGAGAAAGAAAATATACCAAACTTATCAGATAAAATATGTCCTTTGGATGTTTTCTACGTGCTTAAAATTTTTCAAGATACCAAAAAATGATCACCAAGCACACTATTGCTGTGATTATGTAAATAACCACTGTCCTTTTGTGTTCCTAATTGTTAAAGGCTTCCAGCTACAATCCAGCTCCTCAGGGGACCAGCAGAACTGTGGATTTAGGATTATATGCCCTCTATTTTCTCTGCCCTGTGTTTATAGGCATAAGTGGTTTTTAAACTTGCTAATGAAGATGGATCTAAGTTTCAGTGAGATTGCCATTGATGGCTGATTATTTATCAATATATTTCAAGAAGGGATTGATTCCAGGATCATAAAGGAAGCAGAAATACAAATATATATTTGGAATTTGTCTTTACATTTTAATACCTCTGTCTAAAGACTTTTCTGCTGTGTCCACTTCTCTGCTGGGTGCGTGAAATACTTTTCTCTGGGCACTAAGGTTAAATTTTGGCCGGGCACTGCGGCTCACACCTATAATCCTAGCACTCTGGGAGGCCAAGACGGGAGGATAGCTTGAGCTCAAGAGTTCGCGAGCAGCCTGAGCAAGAGTGAGATCCCATCTCTACCAAAAACAGAAAAATTTAGCCAGGTATGGTGGTGCACACCTCTAGTCCCAACTATTCAGGGCGTTGAGGCAGGATGGCTTGAGCCAAGGCATTTGAGGTGAGCTATGATGGTGCTATGCCACTACACTCTACCTAGGGTGACAAAGCAAGATTCTGTTTCAAAAAAAAAAAGATGTTAAGTTTCTCCTTTCTCATTTCCTAGAAGTGTTAGCCAGGTAGACCTTTGTTTAACAGCTTTTGTGAAGTGCTGTGCTCTGACAACTTGCCTGATGAATGGAACTGTCAGCATATCCTCAATCAGAGATGGGGAGGACATTGCCTCACCCATCCACTCTATAAATCAGGCAAATAAAAATTAGTTATCAATCTAGGCCCAGGGATCCTTTCTCATTTTAGCATTCTTCATAGATTGTAATCTGCAAAATGTGCTCCAGGAAAAAAAATAAGACTTAAATGCTGCTTTGCTTTAAAGAATTAGCACTGATTTACTCTATGAAAGAACTACTCATGGAAAAGACATCTGGAAAAATAAGTGTTATATGCATGACCCTCACCTCCGTGTCCTGGAGTAATAACTTTAGGGGTTGGAGGTCTGATCTGAAGTGCAGTGAGGGAGATGTTAGAGGAAATTTCAACACCCAACAGGGGCTGGGCAGAGTGGGCCAGGCAGAGGTGAGATGTCAGAATGAGGCAGCCAGAGATGCTCAGGAGAGGCAGCCAGGAGAGAAGAGGGAGATGATTGGCTCCACGGTTCCCAGGATATTTCTTTACAGATCTACCTACTTGTTTACATGTCAGTTTCCCCCGGTGGCCTCTGAACCCCTTGATGCTAGGAACTGAAACTCATTCATCTCTGTGTCCCCAGGTTCCCAGGCCTATGCCCCATAGCAGGGACCCAGTGTAAGATCTATGAATAAATGAATGAATGGGTTCAGGTACTTTAGCAAAATCATTAGCGTAACTCTGGATGAGGAAAGAACTAAGTCTGGCAGAAGTACGTAGAGTAAATCACCCACATTATGAATATGTAAAAAGGAATTGTGGGGAGTAAACTGCACCAATAAGCGTGGGATCTCATACCTTATTCTTAGCTGAGAAAACAAAATTCTTACCCTGCAAACACATGGTGCTGTGAGTGTTATATATCAAGTTCTTCACTGGGGAAGAAAACAGCAATTAGACTCTGTTTTTCTCGGTCACCACATTCACTGCTTTTCTGTTCTCCGAGTCGGCATTCACAGAATTGGTGTTCGTTCCCATTTCTCTGATGCCCATCGTCCCTCCCTCAGGACTTGGGGTAGTTTTAAGTCAGCCGTGGAGCGGTTTCCAGCTCTGCCTGGCCTCGCCGTGTTCACGTTCAAGTTTCAGGGTCTCAGCTTCTCCATCTGTAAAATGTAAATGACAACACTTGTGCCTTGGCTGCTAAGCAGGACTAGAATAAAAAGTAAGATGTTGTCAGGGAAGCCTGTAAGGCGTTTGCATGGCACAGGGGTAAAAATAGCCAAAAGGCAGATAAATGCAGTCAAATATTTTGTCATTTGCTTTGCCTTAAAATTTTCACTACTCTTCATGAAAATAAAAAGATGTCCTTTTGTAGGGTGACAGCTGCTGTTGGTTGCAGGAAGCTGCTGTCTGCTACTGATAAACAAATGACAATTTCCCCTGAATGGGTCCATATATTGCCTGAAGCAGATTTATGATTAACTTTTTGTTGGTCTTTTTTTTATTTTTTTTTGACTACTGAAAAAAATTTGGCTGGAGTGGATATATTTCCCTCTTGACCAAACCCTTTTGGTGTTTTGAAAACTTTCCAAGTGAGAAAATGAACTCTTTTACCCAGCTTGAGTCAGATGCTCAAGACGCAAGATAAAAATAGCTGCTTGGGAAGCTGTCACTCTGCTTTGCACTGCTCCAAGGATGGTTAACCCTTCAGAGCACCTTCAGGGTTGGTCCTTCTCATTTTCATTTAGGATGACCTTGTTATGACCTAGATGAAGTTGCTTATGATTAGAGACAGGGAAGTTGAGGGTGATCCCAATGTCAAAGAGCTCTTTCTAAATCATCTGCACTGAGGTGCTTTCTTCATGGAAGCAATTTTGGAACTTAAATCTTCCTATTGCTAACCGTAGCTTATGGTTTCGCTTCTCTCTCCTCGGTAATTTAGTAAGTCTGATTAATTGGTATGTCAATTGTAATAACAAAAATGACATTGTTGGTAGTAAAAGCTAACGTTCAATAAATATATGTCAGGTATTTTATATGCATGTATAAACATCATTTTATTTGATTCTCAACAAGTTCATGAAATAGAGGATATTAATTGTCTCCATTTTACAGATGGGTAAATAAAGGAGGCTATGTGACTCACCAAAAATCTCAGCTCCAAAATGACAGGCAAGAATTTACACCCGGCTGTCTGCCCAGAGTCCAAGCCCTTAGCCAATGTGCCGTGCCGAGTGAGTTGTGCTGGGCATGGCATACTCCGAGCCCATCAGCACTGCACTTCTGGGTCCCAGACTCTCCCACCTTTGGATTTCAAACAGATCCTCCAAGGCTGGGTCTTGAATGAATGCCAAAGACTTAACTGAAGGTGGCAATGTGAGGTTCAGGAGGCCAAAAATCTAGCACTCAGTGGCAAGACTCATTACTGGCCTTGAGAATGAACGGTAATTAAGAAGAACGTGGGCCTGGGAGTCAGCATTGCTGGGTTGGCTTTAATTTGCATAGAAATTTGCTATGCATTTTGGATATCCATCCAATGTCTCTGGGCCTTAGTTTATTCTTCTCGAAGTTGGGAGTAGGGGGCAGGTGAGGATTAATCAAGTGACCCAGTTGGCAGGAAATTCACAATCCAGAAGAGGAATTAAAGTGTCTGAATTGTTTTTGGGACACAGATTCATAATCAACTGGGATGAAGGGCAATTTTTCTCAGATAGCTTCTAGTCGAATCCCTGCAGCACTTGTTTGAAGTTTCTAAAAAGCAGGGGGACAGTGAGGCTAAAAGGATAAGGCTCTCTCTAGGGAGGGGTCCAGAAAGGCTGGGAATTGCTTGCGAATCAGGCCGTCCAAGGTTGAAGGCGTGAGCTGGTGTCACTGGATGGAGGAGGATGGTGGACATGTGAAGGCAGCCTGTCCTCCCGTTTGAGAAATGAGGGGCCCAGTGAACAGGGGAACAGGAACTGGTGATCGGCACTTCCACTGGGGAAGCAGCGACAGTGCCCTTATCAGCCCCTGGGCAGTCATCGGTTCAGCTTTTCAGGGTCCCAGGAATAAAAACTCACACCACTGGATTTACCTAAACTGTCTTATTTAAATTTAAAAAAGAAATAAAGGATATATATTTAGCTGGTTATCATAGAAACATTACAAAATAAATTCACAAGGTGCTGAGGTTTACAATATGAAAAACAAGTCTTCCTCTACCCCTAGGCCCTCTAGTACTACTGTCCAGTGCAATCGCTCAAAGATTAGATCTTTATCTCACCTCTGCCTGACCCTGAGCTCCTGCTTCAATATTCCAGATTTTAGCTCTTCAAGTGGTTCCCTCCATGTCCGCTAGTATCAGGTGTATGCCGCTAACTTTTATCAATGTTATTACTTCTTGCTTCCTACTATGACAGGTGAGTTCTTCGGTCACTTACCTCAATCCCTTCTTTTCTCCCAGCACAGTAACATTGCTGTTGTAAACATCTCGACTCCCCGCTTTATAATATGAAGATAGCGTGGAGTTGCAATATGTGTGCACTTGGCTTATACGTATCAGCTAACTCAGTTTGGCTAAAAAAAGAAGAGGAAAGTGGTTATGGGGAAGCGGGAGGGAGGACAGGAGGCAGACAGGCTGAGGGAGTGTGAGGGAATAGTCAGACGGATTTTGCCCATGACGTGCGCTGAGGTGGGAGACATGATCGCTTGCTCACTTGGTCTCATCTGCCGCCACCACCCTGCCTCATATTTGTGAGTGTCTCTCTCAAATTAGTACAGCTTGAGCATCTCTAATCTGAAAGTCTGAAATCCCAAATGCTCCAAAATCCAAAACTTTTTGGGTGCCAACTTGATGCCGTAAGTGGAAAAGTCCACACCTGACCTCATGTGCCATTTGTTGTTGCTATTGTTTAACAGGTGACACAGTGTCCTGGTGGAGCTACTGTGCTGTTTAGTTATCATCAACACATTCTTTCACTGTATTAATGGCATGTAATGTTTTTTACTGGTAAGTACTTATGTGTAAATAAGTGTAAGAAAATGATTGCTGGTTGGTAGCGTATAAGTTTTGAGTTGCCAAACAACCACAGATTGTCCACATGGGTGGCTGAGACAGTGACACCTTTGCTTTCTGATGGTTCAGTGTACACAAACTGTTTCACGTACAAAACTATTAAAAATATTATATAAGATTGCCTTCAGGCTATGTGGATAAGGTGTATATGAAATATAAATGAATTTCATGTTTAGAGTGGGGTTCCATCCCCAAGATATCTCATTATGTATATGCAAAATTCCAAAATCTGGAAAAAATCCAAAATGTGAAACACTTCTGGTCCCAAGCATGCAGGCTAAGGCATACTCAACGTGTATACCTGGGAACTTAAGCAAATTCTTGGACCCCACCCCAGACCCACTGAACCAGAAACTCTGGGATGAGGCCAGCAATCTGTGTTTTAACAAGCCCTCTAGGTGATTCTGATGCAAGCTTAAGTTTGAAAATAACTGTTCTGAATTGAGTGTAATTCTACTGTTTAAAGATGTATTATTCTTCGTACAACATAACCCCTCAACCCAAGCTGATTACTTTTACTTTTTGTTGGTAGGAAGGAAACAGTGATCCCCTGATAAAGCTGGTATTTTGTTCTGAAACCATAATTAAGTCTTTCACATGTTCTCCAAGGTTGATTCTTTCTTTAAAAAAATGAAAACCAGTTAAAAGTATTTACAGTTTATATTATATAACTTTTTCCTTTAGAGCCAAGAAGAAATGATTACCTTTTTTTTTTCTCTCTGATTCCAATGTCATGACTTCAAAGGAAAGTAATGAAATGGATTTTTCCATTCCATTCCATTCTGATACAGAATAAGAGATACATCTTGCTGGGTAAGGATATGTCGAGGGATAAAGATAGGGTAAAACTGGAATTCGAGAAAAGTCTGGGGCAGGTTGGGAGCAAGGGAATAATGAAATGGATTTTAAACAGGACCTTACACATCTAGGAATTAATGTTGGAAACATTGTTCAAGAAGAAAGAGGTCTGGGCCAGGTGCAGTGGCTCGTGCCTGTAATCCTAGCACTTTGCAGGAGGATTGCATGAGTTCAAGACCAGCCTGAGCAAGAGCGAGACTCTAGCGCTACAAAAAATAGAAAAAGTTAGCCGGGCATGGTGGTACGCGCCTATAGTTCCAGCTACTCAGGAGGCTGAGGCATGAGGATTGCTCGAGCCCAGGAATTTGAAATTGCAGTGAGCTATGATGATACCACTGCACTTTAGCCAGAGCAATGGAGCAAGACTCTGTCTCAAAAAGAAAAAAAGGAGAAGGAGAAATAGAAGAAGAAGAAGAAGAAAGCGATCTGGCTATCTGGGAAGAACTATGTGAGTAAGGTGCATTTAATGCTCAGAGGAGGCCTCAATTTCAATAATATAACCACTATATAAATAACCATATTGGGTGCTTACTATATTCCAGGGATTGTGCTAACTGCTTTACTCATATTATTTCACATAATCTTAACAGCAAGTCAATGAGATCGGTATCATGTGCACCATATGGTCTATTGCCGTTTAGTATCTATTCACATCCCTTTCCATGTACATTCCTACATTGCTAGTGTTAGAAATCTAATAAGTAGATTCTCTCAAAGCTAGGGCTCTGGATGTAAGAAAGTTCTACCTGTGAGAGGCAATGGCCCAAGATTTGGAAGATGCAAGTGAGGTGGTGGCTATTTTCTTGCTATTGGTGGTGCTAACAAGTAAGGTCACACGGATGTGGTGTTTGCTCCAGAGATTTCCACATTTCAGTGTTAGTCACCGGCTTTGTGAGAGGCAGCCATGGCTGTGAATTCAGTGAAGACGGCATGCCCTTGAAGTGTATGGTCCATGGGTGGCTCCCTTCACTTCCGCTTCTCCAGTCCTTCCAAAAATTGTGTAAACATTATTTCCCTATATTAAATCTCTTTTTGTTTAAAAAAACTGGAATGTTTTTTCAGCATTAAATTCATGTGCACTATTATTATCTCTATTTCATAGGTAAAGCAAATGAGACTTGAAGAAGCTAAGTACCATGCCCAAAATGACCCAATTATTCAGTGGTGGAAGTAGATTTGAACCTAGATTTATGAGATTATAAGGCCTGTGCACTTAACCACTGTGCTTTATTGTCTCTTGTTCTCCATCTAAAGTTGGCTAGTGCTAATGTAGACTAGTCAGCCTTTAATGTTCAAGGACGGTTATAAGACTGGTGCACCAGCAATAGGACATATGCTTTCAAGATGAGTGAGTCAAGACTATGGCCTATGGGTTCCACTGGGGTCAAACTCTTGCCTTGATCTCATTAACCAGTGTACTCAAAGTGATGTAACGCAAATACCTCAAACCACTCTACCAGCTCTAGTTTTCTGTAGATCTTAAAAGTAAATTCAGTTAACTTTGAATGGCATATGTAAAACAGATAAATGGGAGCCTGCAAATTCTTTTTGAAATTGAAATAATAGGAATATTCCTGATCTTGAAAACAGAAAACTTCACTATTTACCTATTCCCATAACCCACCCTCACTGATACCTTATTAAAATGTAAATAAAAGCAGAATATCTCAGAGGCAAGCCAATGATGCAGAAGATGTGTTTTTGAGAATTTTTATTTTCCCATCTCAGGAACAGTTTGTTGCCATAAAGATATTTCTAATTTTAAGAGAAAGAACTTCTGAATACTGGCAATTATACATTTGTTTGGCTCAGATAATAATAGCAGCTAGGTGATTCACCATAATTAAAAGAGATTTTGGTCTCATCAAATCAGCTCAGCTTCCTCCTGTGATTTTTCAGTCACGTGGAGAGGAGAGAGAGCTATGAGGACGTGCTAATGGACATTTCATTTTAGATGGAAATGTTTTGTTTCTGCAGTAATACACTCATGATTCTGTGTGCATTAGACCTTCTCGACTCAGAAAAACCTAGGGATTACCTAACTCATGCTCTTAAGTCATGCATACATTGCTCTATGCACACACTAAAATCACAGATGCTTCTCTTTCAATTGCAAGAAGCAAGGTAAGCACATTGTAATTAGAAAGAGCACTAAATTCTGATGTCACGGAAATCACCAGTGGATATTATGGAGAGGACCTGCAGAGTTCTGGTTATTTCAAAGCACTTACTATTTGTCTAATCTGGATGAGCTGAGAACACCCAAGATCTAATAGAAAGAGGTTGGGGCTGGGGACATTATGTGGTATCATATTGGGGACCTGTGTTGATTCATATGATGAGAGAGGGAGAGAGTGAGGGAATAAGATTCATAGAGGTGAGAGGGTTAGAATAACACTCTTCAACCAGGTACTTCATAAAATCAATCTCACAGGCCTACCCAAACTATATCCAAGTATTACTCCAATCAGGCCAAGAAAATTCTCTTTAATCAGAAAATCATTCAAGGGTGTTAAATGTTTATGTTACTGGCAGGCATTTGTGTGTGAAGGAACCCTAAATATAGTCTTTGTAAACCTCAATTTTTCAGGTATATACAGTGAATTTGTTCAAGCAGTATCTGAGGAAGATATTAAATTTGTTGGTTTTGTGTTAAAAGAGAAATTTATAATCTGAGTTTGGGATCTCAGCATAATGATGGTACAGAGATTCATTGTGAATTTAAGAAAAGTGGGATTCATTTTTCCATGGGACTAAATCATATTTTCTCTAAGAGGAGTTAATGGAAGCCTCCAGCTCAAGTACACTTCAAGGGTACATTTTTATGTTGTGTTTCTGAACAATCATCTTTTTGGAAGCTTCTATCACTAAGAACATAGCTAAGAGCCTGAAAGGCAACAGAAAATGCCTCTCAGCAGCAAAATTATGTTCACAAAGCCCAGGTACTAATGGGTCATGCAGTTTACCTACAAAAGAATCTCTTAGTTGCTTAGCAGAGCCTCTTTACTGTTTTGTGCCCACAAGTCCATTGAGCTTCATTATCTGGTTATAAAACAGATTGGAAGCTACAATTAGAAGCGATGACCAAGTAGCTACTACAGATACGAGCTGAAAGGCAAGAGTAGAAAGAAAAACTATAAAATGTAGAAATAAGAATTCATTTAATTTTTATGGACCACAGTGCATTCTACTTTTGATTTTTCAACAATTTGCAAATGTAAAAGCCATTCTTAGCTCATGAGCCTGCAAAATCAGGCAGTAGGCTGGTTTCAGCTTGCAGGTGGCCAGGCCATCCTTTGCCAACCCTGGTCTAAAGCAAACATATTAATAATTAATTGTGTACTTATAGCATATGTAAAATTTTAAAATATTGATGAATGAATCATGGTATATCCATAAGATGAGATACTACTCAATGATAAAAAGGAATAAACTATTGATTCATGCAACAACAAAAACAGCAACAATAAAAGAATTTAAAGAGCACAGTGGGTTGAAGTCATTTCATGGATTGGAAAACAGCCAACATGTCAAATGCCTTGAATAAACTTCAAGGGCATGTACTGCACCCTAGTATTATCATGTTCATAATGATGGCTCTAATGTATCTCTTTTTAATATGCAGTATTCTCTTTTTAATATGCAGAGAAGAGTGAAGCACACTTTAGAAGAGTTACCATCTAGAAAGGCAAAAATAAAATTGGTAAATGAAAAGGTCAAATCTTGAGTTATTTGAGACTGTTCATATATCCAGATGAATTTATTTTCTATGAATGTCCAGTAGCCAATGTTTTACTATGTAATATTTTACATAGGAGAGAGAAAAATTTAAAAGATTAGTATTTATTCATGGCTACAAACTATGTGCAAATGAACAATTAGTAATTTTTGTCAACATATGTGGGTGCATATAAAATTATATACAGTACATATGAGTGTGTATAAGTGGCCATGCCAAATCTTTCTGTGATCAGAATGTTTTTCAAAAGTGTATGAAACAAGATCAAACCAAACCCAAGATTAGCAGAAGAAAATAAATAATAAACATCAGAGCAGAAACAAATGAAAATGAGACTGAAAAATACGAAAGATCGATGTAACAAAATGTTGGTTTTTTTTAAAACATAAACAAAATCGGCAAATCACTAGCTAAACTAAGAAAAAAGAGAGAAGGCCCAAATAAATAAAATCAGCAATGAAAAAGGGTACATCACAACAGATACCACAAAAGTACAAAAGATCATTATAGACTACTATGAACAAATATATGCCGATAAATTTGAAAACCTAGAGGAAATGGATAAATTCCTGGACACACAGAAACTATAAAGACTAAACTAAAAACAAATAGAAAACCAAACAGACCAATAACAGGTAATTAAATTAAATCAGTAATAATAAGTCTCCCAACAAAGAAATGTCCAGGACCTATGGACACTGCTGAATTCTACCAAAGTTTTAAAGAAGAATTAATACCAATTCTTCTCAAACTATTCCACAATGTTGAAGCAGAGGGAATTCTTCCTAACTCATTCTACAAGGCCAGCATAACCCTGATACCAAGACCAGAAAAAGACACAACAAGAAAGAAAACTAAGGCCAATATCCCTAATAAACATAGATGCAAAAGTTCTCAACAAAATACTAGCTAACTAAATTCAACACCACATCAAAAAGATAATACACTATAATCATGTGGGATTTATCACAGGAATGCAAGGATGGTTCAACATACATCAATCAATAAATGTCATATATCACATCAATAGAATGAAGGACAAAAATCATAAGATTTTCTAAATAGACACAGAAAAATATTTTGATAAAATTCAACATCCCTTCATGATAAAAACTTTTAATAAATTAAGTATAGAAAGAAAGTACCTCAATATAATAAAGGTCACATATATAACAAACCCACAGCTAACATCTTAACATGGAAAAAATCTGAAAGCTTTTCCTCTAAGAACTGGAACAAGACAAAAATGCCCACTTTTACCACCTTTATTTAATAAAATACTGGAAATCCTAGCCAGAGCAATCAGGCAAGAAGAAGAAATAAAGGGCATACAAGTTGAAAAGGAAAAAGCCAATTTGTCCTTGTTTACAGATAACATGATTGTAAATAAACAAATTCAGTAAATTTTCAGGGTATAAAATTAATATACACAAATCAATAGAATTTCTACACACCAACAATGAACTAATCTGGAAAAGAAACCAAGAAGGTAATCCCATTTACAATAGTTACCAAAAACCCCCAAAACTTAGAAATAAATTTAACCAAGGATGTGAAAGACTTCTACAAAGAACTGAAGAGAATACAAGCAAATGGAAAGACATCCCCATCCTGTGCTCATGGATCAGAAGAATTAGTATTGTTAAAATGACAATACTACCCAAAGCAATCTATAGGTTCAATGCAATCTCTATCAAAATACAAATGACATTCTTCAAAGAAATAGAAAAAAATCCTAAAATTTGTATGAAACCTCAAAAGACCCTGAATAGCCAGAGCAATCCTGAGCAAAAAGAACAAAGCTAGAGGTATCATGCTCCCAGACCTCAAAATATACTACAAAGCTATAATAAC
>CAUYRT010100872.1:0-27936 GCA_963574885.1 Lepilemur ruficaudatus | reverse complement strand
TGCACAGTTTTAACACATAATGGACTATATTGCAAAAAAGTTAATGAAGGAAGAACTTTGGATATTTTTAAATTAGGAAAATATTTCCATATTTTAAACTGTTTCAAATATCAGTCTCATTGTAAATTTTTATTCATTCCTTTTTTTCTATTCTTGATAACTTCCTACATGAATATGTCAGGAAAAAAGTTTCCAATAATATTCTAGTGAGTACTTGGATTCCAGAAAGATGTAAAAAACCTACACTAATGAAATGGAAACTTTTTGGCAAATAGCACAATTAGATATTTTATAACAAACAATGTCACTATTGCATGCTAGAATCTTATATGACCTAATAAAGAGAAACATGTATACTTTTAATGGAAAATAGACTGTGCTTTAATTTGTTCTCTATAAAGTATGTTTGTGTGTTGTTTGTTGTTTCTTATTTGTTTTTGAGGCAGGATCTCTCTATTGCCCAGGTTGGAATGCAATGGTGTGATCATAGCTCACTGCGGCCTTCAACTCCTGGGCTCAAGGGATTCTCCTGCCTCAGCCTCCCCAGTAGCTAAAAGTACAGGCATGTACCTCCACTCTTGGCTAATTTTTAAAATTTTTTGTAGAGATAGTTTCTCACTATGCTCTCCAGGCTGGTCTCAAACTCTTCCTACCTTGGCCTCTCAAAATGCTAGGATTACAGGCATAAGCCACCACACCCAGCCAAAATGTTTTATTTTTTAAGAAGTTCATTGGCTGAAGCCCTAAGGAATGTTCCTATGAAGCTGTGCTCATAGACAATGTAAAAAATACCTCTAATCCCAGCTTCTCACAGTCTGAATGCAGTTTTAACTAAACAAGTCATCTCAGGATGAATACTGTGCTCTGGATGAGGTTTATCTCCACTGCCTCCAGATTCCTACGTAGTGCCTTTCATCACTATTAGATTACTTGGGAAATGAGTAAAAAGGTGATTCTGGAAAGTAAAACACTCAATGTTTTGGTGTATCCACAAATAGAGACAGGCAGAATAGGTGATCTCTTTCTCTTCCATTCTCTCTCCTTCCCTACCCCACTCCCTCCCTCCTTTATTCCTTTCCTTTCTTCCTTCCTTTGAATACTGTGGGGTACTGTGTAATCTAAATGTAGCCAGAGGAAACGGTAGGGCCCCAAGGAATGGAAGCAGGTTATTCAGCCAACCAGCACGTTGAGAACAGCAGGAGTTTGAGGAACAGTGACTATAAGAGTCCTTCTTGGATAGTCAGCTAGGCTCAACATCTCTGAGAACCATCTTGCCAATTCAAAGATAAAAGCTCTAGGAAGAAATAAATTTTAAGTTTTTCTGGGGTATGAAATTCACTGGGGAGGCAACTTGAGCCGGACCTAGACACATCAGTAGAAATTTGATAAAAAAGAAGAGATAGGAAATCTTATATAGAGGAATTATATTTTGTAAATGTGAGGAAACATAAAGAAACCCTATATAAATTAAGTATGGCTGAGGTTTTCAATATATAGTATGAAGTAGCACATGAGGTGGCATCCCAATGAGAAGGATCTCGTATATCAAGATGAACACGTTAGCCTTTATCCCATACATGATAGAGAATATGTAAACATTCCCGAGGGAAAAAAAAATATGAGCCCAGGATAAAGGCATTTTTGTTAGCTAGGCAGTTTCTTTAATCCCCTAGAAAATAAAAGCTCTTTAATTCTACTTTTTTTTTACAATTTTCTTGGTTGTGTGAGTTAGGATACTTTGGGCTACAAAAATCAGAATGCCTAAGAGTAGTTAAAAAATAAAGACATTTAATCATCTCACATGTTAAGAAGTTCAGACCGTTCTAGCCCATGTGCAGTAGATCCATAATGCCATGATGGATACAGGCTCTTTCTCCACTGCCATCTCAGCATGTCTGTGATGTTTCTCCTTGTAGCTGCAAGATGGCTGCCATGGCCCCAAGCCTCACATCTTCACAGGACAGGGTCCTATTCAAGAAGGTAGAAGTGGGCACAAAAGCCTTTCTTTTATCCAGGAAAAAAAAACCAGCTTCAGGATACTACCACAGACTTTCTTTTACGTCTTGTTGGCCAAAATTGGGTCACATTCCCATACCTTAACCAATCCCTGGCAAAGGAGAACAAATTCACCAAGACAGATCGATTATGATTCATCACCCAAACCTAAGCAAATTGCCACATGAACAAAATTGGGATTCTGTAAACTGAAGAAGAGAATGACCATAGAATAAGTGATCAACAGTGGTACCACATTAGTCTATATGTCTTTCTCCCCAATGAGTGATAGGTTTGAAGGAAAGGTCTACATCATTTTATTTTTTAGTCTAAGTCCATAGGACAATGCTGAGTGCTGAGTGTATAGAGCTGAATTCTGAAGCTCATCTAGAAAGAGCCCTAGTTAAAATAATTACCTAAGCAGCCTGAGAAATGCCCCTAATTTTCCTTTGGCTCCATTTTCACATCTATAAAGTGGAGTTAATACCTCTTTACTTCCTAAAATTTGTATAAAAAGCACTAAGCTAAATCTAGTACATAAGATAACAAAGCATGAAGATATACACCAAAAATTCTAAGCCACTATTTTCATCAACAGCAAGGAATTGTTTTCATATGATGAATATGCCAATATTCATGGAGCACTTAACCTCTAGCAGGCAAGCTTTACATGCTATATTAGTTTCCCAGTGCTGCCACATCTAAGTACCATGCAATGGGTGGCTTAAACAACAGAAATTCATTATTTCATGGTTCTGGAGGCTGCAAGTTCAAAATCAAGGCATCAGCAATGTTAGCTCCTTCTGAAGGCTCTGAGGGAAGATCTCTCTTAGGCTTCTCACCTTGGCTTGCAGATGACCATCTTCTCCCTATGTCTCTTCACATTGTCTTCTCTCTGTGCATATTTCTGTGTCCAAATTTCTCCTTTTTATAATAAGGACACCAGTTGTATTGGATTATGGCCCACCCCAGTGACCTCATTTTAACGTGGTTACCTCTGTAAAGACTCGATATCCAAATAAGATCACATCCTGGGGTACTGAGGGTTAGGAAGTTGACATGAGCATGTTAGGGCAACATAATTCAACCCAAAACACAGGCATCATTTCATTTCATCCTCACAACAATCTTCAGAGGAGGATCCTATTTCACAGAGGAGGGCACTGTGAATCAGTGAGGCCAAGGAGGCTCTCCAAGGACACACGGGGATGGGTAGAGCAGACTCATTTTATCTTATTTGTGAACTAACTGGAATTTAAGGTAGCAGGATTATTTATAAAGTAGATAGACTAATTTTGAAGTATTTGATAACATCACCTACAATATCCATTTTAATTACATTTGGAGGCAAATGGAATTATACCCAGGAATTACAAAACTAAAGTTGCTGGTTTTCTTTGTGATCATTGACTCCAATCCCCTCATTTCACACATGTGTAAACTTAACTTACCTAAAGTGGCACAGCCTATCCATTGCAAGTCTTAACCAGAATGCAGTGTCTTAGCCCAATATACTTTCTATATGGTGCCTCTGACTCAAAAAGCACAAAGCAGACCAGTGTTAAAAGTGACTCCCTGGACTGATGGTACAGAGACTCGGGGGCTTTTGATTACTTTGTTACTGAATACATGGCACTAATTAATTATATGGTTATTCATCCAACAAATATTTCTGAGAAGCTACCATCCACAAAGGAGACAATATATGTCATGGTTAAAAGCATGGGACCGTACCATCAGATCCTCATTCTGCCACTCACTAAATGACCTTGAAAAATAGACCAAACTTCCTGCCATTCCAACTCCTCATCTGTGCAATGGAGATTGTCATAGCTCTTGACTCACAGAGTTATAATGAGAATTAAATGAATTAACACATGCAAAGGACTTAGTAAGTTTCCTAGCATACAGTAACATTCAGCAAATGTTAGCTTTTTGCCCTTTCTCTGTGCCAGGGACTGTGCTAGGACAGGAGATAGAGATGTTAAAGACAAAGAGAGGGAAGGACAAATCAGTAAATAGAAATCACAGCAGAGATTGACAAACATAATGTTATAGGCATGTATAGGATACTATGATAGAATCCCTTACCCAGCCTGGGATAAACTCTAGCATATCACATCTCACACTGGGTTAATTTGGTGGGACATTTATAAAGTATCTCTGGTTAACAGTTTGCATATTTCACTTAATTCTGCAGGGCTGGTTAGGGAAGTCTGCCCAAAGGAGTGGTCACCTTATCTGTGTCTAGAAGTCAAAGACAAAGGAGGAACATTGCAGGTGGAGGAGACAGAGTGATTCATCAGGACAGGCAGGCATTTCACTAAGGCTGGATAATAAGGACTCCTGGGGGTGGGAGGTGGGAGAGGAGTGGTGGACGCTGAGGGTGAAGAAGCAAAGCTGACCCAGACAATGAAAAGTCTGGCCAAGATGTTGGGGATTTAGCCTGAAAAAAAAATGGAAAACCATAAAGGATTTTAAGTAGGAAAGTAAAATGATCACATTGTGCTTTAACATCTGTTGGCCTCACTTTCCACTTCTGTAAGATGATCAAGCTGCACAAAATACTTTAGATTCTAGATGTTGGAGGGGTTTTTCCTTTCTAGTTCCAAAATTTCCTTACCCTATAACAAATGTCTGTAGATCTCAATACAAGCAAAGTTCAGGTTCATTAGGAGATAATACAAGTAGAATGGTTGATGGTACATTCTATGACAATCTGTTACCAGGACAGCTTAATGTAGTAAAGAAAACCCATTTTAATACCAGACAACCAAATTGAAAACTCCTGTCCTAATTAATAATGGCCTGAGCCATAAACAACGATGTTACAGATCATCTGCAATATCTACAGCCATGCACTTTTGAAAATGAAATGGTACCAGCTCTTGTGCAAAACAGTAATGAGTACAGGATGGTACATAATTAATAAAATCTTGTGTTGCAACAGGATTTGAAAAGCCAGAATAAACTTTTGGGGTATGAAAAGTTAAGGACTGATGGTTAATATACCTTATGATGATTAGTATACCTTATGATGGTTAGTATAATGATTAGTATACTTTAAACCTTGAACTGGTTCTTCCAGGGCATGTGTGATGGCCAAACCATTAGTGTTTGTGTAGCTACAAATCCTTGAAAGGAGGACTTGTCTGAATATGAAATATGTCTCTGTTGGAGAAAAAATGCCAAAGGCTGCAATTACCATGATAGTAAAGCGGCAGTTGGATTCTTTGAGGGTTATTTTTTTATTCTTTTAAATACACTTTCTGAAACATCGATCTAGCAGCAACTTCTCTAATTCATTTCAGCACCACATGAACAACAGCCGACTTACCTGTTTTTCTTAATGCAACTTAATTTCAATTATATATGTAGGTCATAAATTTTCACAGTTAAGAATGTATTTAAATTGAGACCAGCCCTGCTTTCTAAATTGCTTTCTTAATTAACATTTTACTGATGATGACTAGTGTATCCAATACACAAACTTACACTCTGTGAATTTAATTTGGTAGAACATTAGAAAAGGCAACACCATCCATATTCCTAAATCAAATATCAGTAAGAGGATGAAATGAGTAGGCCTAGTCAAAACTTTTTGAGAAAGCTAAAATGGATTAAATTTTAATATACTAGCAATGGCAGGTTTCCAACCCTGCTAGCATTTATCTTGGTAACTAATGTATACCAATTTGGTAAAAGTTACATTCAACTAGCTAACATGGAAAATCCTTGAGAGCAGATAATATAGTTCATCTTTATACCTACATCCAAGCACAGGGCCTACTCCAATGCAGGTGTTAAAAAAAAATGTGTGCCAAATTGTTAACAAGAGGATGACTGTAGAACCCAACCAATCACTTATGTGTTGCCGCATGTCTTTTCCTCTCAATGAAAAACAATACCTTATAGAACCACTGGAATATTTTTTAAAACAGGTATTGCTTACTTTCCTCTCCATGGAGTTTCTCATATGCTTACTAGATTTATCACCACAATAAAATCTTATAATTTTAGGCCGGAAGCTCCAATTCTGCTATATTTTATGTGTCTCTCATTGACATTTTTTATTTTACTATATTATATTGCCCTGAATGGCAGGGGCCACCTTTTTACACACATCTTTTTTAATCACCCCCATAGCACCTAACATAGTGACTTAAATAGGCAAGAAAATGTTGGACAAATGGATTTTTTAAAAATCAATCAAACAATGTAAGTCATCCCTGCCTCCTCTTCCCACCCTTCCAGCTCATCATTTTACACTTAAGGAGATTGAGGCTTTGAGAAAGTAACATAATTGTGCAGGGAGACACAGCCAGTTACTGGCAGAGTTTCCAAACTAAGCTGCCTTCCTTGTGCTGCTATTTCTGGAAGAGAAAATTATAAAAGAAACGCACTAAGAGAGAAAAGCTTATTGATACTGAAAGTTGTAAGTAATGTGCTACAAGGGAAAGTCAAGCCATTACAAATGTAACAACAGTGTAATTTGGTCAAGGCATAGAAACAGACAATCTGCTATGGCCCTTAACATCAGTCCCCAGTTTCAATTTCTTACAGAGTTAACATTTGCCCACTGCTTGTTGTGTGCCAGGCACTGGGATTCCAAATAAGTGCTTTACATAGATGATTTTATTTACTTTTCAAAGCAAGACTCCAAAGTGGACATCATTATCCAGATTGTTTTAAATGCAAAAACAAGACTCTGAATGGTGGAATGACTTACTCAAGACCGCCAAGCTAATATGGAGTGGACCTAGAATTTAAACCCAAGTCTCTCTATTCCAAAGACCATTCTCTTTCTCTTACATATTTTGCCTTCTTGCCATTAAAATAAAAATATTTTGAAGATTTTTCAATATAATTTGAAATTTGCCACTAAATATGTCACGATCATCATTGAAAGGAGGCATTTTGCTTTTCACATTACTGTGCCTCCTGTAGCTTCCTCGGCATTGGAGAAGGGAAGCGAGGAAGAGCATTTCAAGAATGAGTTTTCTCACCTGGTTCTGGTTTAGAGCTGCCAGTGTGGAGCCCTGGGTGTGAGAGCTGGAAGGTGGGAGATGGAGAGAAGCCATTCTTCACTGGAGGCAGCTACAAGCAGACACATGGCAGAAAGCACATGGGAGGTTCATGGCGGCTTCCAGGCTATGGAAGGCAGCTGAGATAATGGGCAGCAGTTCCTTGGAACTACTTGCTTCAATGCTCAAGGCTGAGATGGTAGCAGGAGCTTGCTAGAGTTCCTTGAGACTCACAGAAGCTTCCACCTGGAGAACCCCTTATTTTGAAACAACATCATCATTGGTGGCCTCCTGGATCTCTGCCTCTCCAGCCTTTCTGACTTCCTAAAAATCTGCAATTCCCTGGATGAATGCCTCCATACTCAGGATACATGAATCGTTTATGTTTTCCTGGCAGACCCCTGGCTAAGACAACTACTTAGACCAATTCTAAAAATCCAAGTCAAAATAAAATAAAACATAATAAATTTACTCATTTGTCCCTTGATCTCCCACAAAACAAAGCATCAAAAATCCTGTGTGTAAAAATTTTTTTCTCTTCATAAATTGCAATTGCTCTTTGTGAATCCTAATATGAGTTGGCAAATGAAGTTGTATACTCTTTCTCCTTTGGAGTTTTTAGATTAAGACAACCATCTGCTTTGGTATCTCTGAGTATTTTTTTCTTGAATCAGAGTCTGTACAAGAAGAGTTTGTTAAGATATCTACTAATACTACCATTTTAAAATTTCCTCCGGCTAGTATCATAAAAACAACAATGCCACATAACACTGAATCAAAACATACATACATATATATATGTATACACATACATACACATGCTCTTTATGTATCTATTTTAATTGCTAAGAATGTTCCCAGGGGAAGACATCTGTTATGCCAATATAAAACATTTTAAATGAACACAATCTGGCTGTTTTAATTCCAAAATTAAAACTGCCAAATTTGTAATTTGATGGTGAACTGCCTCTGAATTCTTAATTATTTCTATTTTCTTCCAAGGCCACTAGTGGTGATTCCTACATGGAAACCCTCCCAGTCATGGAAACTTTCTCCATCTCTATTACAGCACTATTGGAGCATACAGTGTGAAGGAAGAATTTATTTCTAAAAGAAATAAAGACACAGTAAAAGATCTGAGGAAAAGCTATGGAGAACAAGTTAATTGGAAACTTCTATTGCTTTCACTGATATATAAATTAACCCAGGATTGGGAAGGCATATATCAGCTCCCCACTGTATACCAAACCCTTCTGGGTGTGCAAAACTGAAAATTCATATGGAGTGGATTTTCCAGTGAAGTGTGAAGAGGGTCTCTCTCACAGGTAGTATTTGATAAGCTGGGATTAATAGAGATGCTTTCTAAAAAGTCTGTGATGACTTTTAGGATTTGAATGATTAATGGTGGCATTAAATAAGACAGAAAGCAAAGGAAAAGATGCTGGGAAGAGCATAATAGTGAGCTAAACATGTGATATGGTTCATCTAAGCGGCCAGTCTGGCCATCAGAAAACAATGTCAGAGAAAGGTAAGTAAAAGCCAAAACACGAAGGAATTATGTACCATCCTAAGGCATCTAAATTTTACACTACAGATGCCAGGGGACCATTGAAGATTTTAAGGAGAATAATCTGATCCAACTTGAATTTTAGAAAGTTGATGTTGGTGTCACTAAGGAAAATATAATGAAAAGAAAGAATGGAGAAGAATTAGTAATCTATTTCTCTGTTTCTTCAAAGACTTATTTGTGACTTTTGTTTGGCCCAGAAGTCATTTCTTGAGGTTACGTAGGGCACTGGTCTCAAATTTCTTCCCATGCACGTGGCCTTCACTGTTTAGATTCTTTGTAACCAAGATCGAAAAGTTAATGTAAAAAATAATTAAGGGAGTTGAGGAAGGATAGGAGATGACTTGATGCCTATTTCTGTGAGGTGAATCAGCTCTGTATCACTCAGGCACCTGCGAGAAATAGATGGCACCTTCAGAAAGGTTTAACTGATGAGATTTCAAATGAAGGCACTACTTACAGGAGAATAGGCAGGGTTAGGGGAGCCACCAAGAGGATGGTGGATCAACCAAGGACTAGCAACAGCAAAAAACAACAAACCATGTTAGTGCAGACCAGTGAAAATTACAGCAAGAAAAATGAGGCCCCCTTGCAAAAGCTATGGCCACAAAGAAATAGTAACCACCCCCTCCAGAATATCTACAAGGCAGGAAAGGAGAGGGGAATGAACGTCCTGATCTCTTTTTTCTCCTGTCCTCTGATCTCCTACCAGTGCCTCTGGTTGGCCAAAAGTAAGGACTGCAGGTGACACAGACCACCTGTGAGATCAGCCTTGCAGAGCACAAAGCAGCACACAGACAAGTGGAGAATAAATCTAGGAAAGGCAAGCAGAGAATAATAAGCATAAGTTCATTCACTATCATTACATGAGACAGTGATGTCCGTATAACACAGACGTTACATTGGTACATATGCAATTTTTCACAGCACATTTATGGTTTTGCACCATCCAGTATTAGAAGCTAAATATACAGAAAATCTGGAATGATCAAGTCCATCAACTCAAGAGAATTTATTCAATAAAAGAGAAATTATCTGAGATCAGTACTCTACATAGCACCAATACTTAAGTGTTTGCCACAAGTCTGCCCATCGTGAAGACTTAGGAGACACAGAGATCAAATCATCTAAAACCAAAGGAGGATAAGATTTTGAAGGTGAACTGAGCAATAGTAAAGTATCCTCTGGCATCTATAGCTTTCATTTTCTTAGTTTCAGTTATTTGAGCAACCCCAAGTTCCATGACAAGTGACAATTTGAAGTCTCAGTGATAGCATGAACTTGAGTCCACTGCTAGTGTGGAGAGCATATCACTTCTCAGGGAGCAGCCACTTCTCTAAGTGGCTTCACCTTCTTTTACTTATTTTCAATGACACATTAACTCTCATTATGAATTTGAATCAGGAAATTCTTTTGGTGCAATATATTGCAAGTTATGATGACATTATAGGCTACAGTGATATTCAAGAATCTAGGATATATAATGTTCTTGGAACACATTTCACCCAAGTGTCAGGGATCTACTATATCACAAAAGTAACAAGTAAAATGAGTATTGAAACTTTATCCATTGTATTTGGCAGTTAGGACTGAAGACTTTGACTTAGAAATGCCCTGAACTATTAAAGTGCATATCAATGAAACGTAGGTGGGGAGATGAAGAATGAAGCCAGATTGCAGGTGGTTATGGAATGAATGGAAGGTGAGGAAGTCAGACAGTGAATGTGGAGTATCCTTTCAAACAGATAGGGTATCAAGAGGAGTAACCTACTTGTCACTTCTCTGTAGAGAAAGCTCTATCAGTCTGATGAGTGAAGAAAGAAAAGGCATGGGACAGAAGAAACTTCCCAGAGATTTCTCCCTCATAAATCTTGGAGCCCTCCATAGTATGAAAATTGGAAAACTGCGATATGGCATGGAATAAAGGCATGAGGGGCCAGTACTGCTGCTGTGCTTAGATGTCAGCTCCACGTGAGTATGAACTGTGTTTTTGTTAACTATTGATTCACCGGAGGCTAACGCTGCCCCTGTACAGTAGGTTCTTTGTGAGGGAGGAAAATGGGATGGTCTGAGGTCGAGTCCAGCTCATGCCATGAAAGTCCTCAGACATGAAGTGGATCGTCCCATGGGAGAGATGAAGCTGAAGCCCAGGTGAAATAACCAGGCAGAAGTAATTCATCAGATTTGTTCATCTTTATCATACCACTGGGATTCATTCACCTTGAAGGAGAGCAGTAGGAAAGTACATCCACCAAATACGTTGATTTTCTCCATAGCTCTCTAATGTTTACAGAAGGTCGTGGAAAAACACTAAACTAAAAAATAGGAAACCGGAGTCCTTGGTCCTAGTTTAATCACTAACTGGTGGTGTGGCCTTAGATAATTCATTTACTACATATTTATTATCTGTTGTAAGTCAGGGATCAGATCAAGCTCTGGGACCATGGAACTTAGGACACAAACAAGTAAACAACCACCACAGCATAGTAGCCTAGCAACTGAGCGGTGAATGTGGTACATGTAGGGTGAAGTCAGGGGAGGTGCCACAGAGGAAATGATGAGGAATTTGAGCAGTTAAAGACCAGGTGAATCTACATAGCCCCTTCACCTCTCTGAAACATGGTTCTATAAAAATAAGTAGTGTTGCTAGAGAATCCTTCAGATCCCTTTGTCTATTAGAGTATGTGATCCAATTTTTCTATCACAGAACAGAGCTAAAGAAACCTTGAAATGCTATCCACACACACAAAAAAGAAATGCCATGCTTAAATTGCAGGAGGAAAATGAGAAAAGAAAATGGTAGTGTTCAAAAACAACACAGAGAGAAAAAACACAAGCGCGAGCACATTTTCTAGGGCATAAAGGATTTTTGTTTATTTTTTAACATAATACACCAAAAAATAAATACAATTATCCCAATTTCTGCCCACAGTTTTCAGTATTGTGCAGCCTTTATTTAATGATACATCAAAACATATTCTCTGCCAATCCTTCCGTTGCTTAGGAACAGGCAGTCAAGAGCCTAAGCTCAGAGACTCCGAAGTCATCATTAAAAGGCTTTGTGCATTGCTATCAGTAAAATGCTAATTTAGTAAGCCTGATTGATACCCTCCTGGTAGCAAGTTCCAGGAATGAGGACCCAGATCCTGCTAATTTGGCTAGTTCTCCTTTATTCAGCTCAGTGTGGCTTATGTAAATAAATAAAAAAATAAAGGGCTGTCAGCCAGTGTCTAAGAGCAGTTTCTTTCTAAAGAGCTGGTTCTTCTTATTCAACACACTCCATGTTCTTCTCAAACCAAGACAGGAAAATTATTTACCTGCTGCCTATATTTACTGAGTGTTTTCTGCTGTGCAAAGTCAGACTATTTCCTAATTGTATAATCGTTCCACATCCTTTTCAGTCACTTCTTGGTTTAATCATGCTTGACCTGTGCTTGAGGAGAAAAGTGAAAGGGGGTACTTCTTTTATTGGCATGAGCACGATGACAGGTGTTAGGAAAGCCAACTCCCCCTCGAGCTCTCCGGCTGTGTTATGATTAGAACCCTGATCTCCCCATCCACTCTGTTCCCTATTCACGTCCACAGAAAACAGCCACTGTAATCACCACATATGACCCTCCTTGACTTGACCTTAGGACAATGGTGCTCCATGTTTTTGGCCACTGCAGACCCGCTATACCTCTACTGACACCACAGAGTCACCTCTTGCAGCCCTCATCTCCTGTGGCTGTTACTACCGCCCCTGCACCCTGGCCCCGTGCTGAAGGCACTGCTTCCCTCTGCTGGCTCCCTGTTGGGTCCGGGGAGAAAGCTCCCCCTCCTACAGCTGGTTCTTCCCCTCTTTCCCATTTCCTGGAGGCCGGCCATCAAATGTTGCTTTTTCCTCCCTTCCACTCTCAAGGCAGAAGCTTTAAGGAGATGAGACTGCCTCTCTTGCACTGGAGGGAACAGGTCTCTCTCCCACTGTGTTCAGAAACACAGCATCTCTCTTTCCCACCTTGGAAGGGATAGTTTTGCTTGTATTCCAGGCATCGTCTTGCTTGATCCACAGTAGGTCAGTCCTTTACTGCAGCGGCTGTGAGAATGCTTCTCACAGACTCACCTACAAGAAATGTAACCGGCCCAGAGCCCCAGCTGCCACGCACTGAGATCCATCAGCGTGTGTACAGCAAGGCCACACTTCTTGAGCTGCTCCCAGTAGATGACTGAAGTGACAGGGGTAGTAAGGCAGACCTGTTCCTGGGAGACTTGAAATTCCAAATTTGGTTTCAGAGCTTCCCCAAAGGCCTTGTCAAACATTCCTTAGATCAAGTAGCTGTCTGTGATGCTTCCGCTGACATTCCTTCCCATAGTCCCTCAGAGCCTGCAGCTCTCCGCCTGCCCCAGTTCCCTCCCCATTTTCTCTCACAGGTGTTTAACATGACCCTGTCACATTGAATCCTATCTTACAGTCCACTTCTTAAAGAAACTGAACTAACCAACTCTTCACCAGATTTCCCTCCACTGGGTCTGCAAATCAGCAGCCTTCTGTTTGAGGCCCTTGCTGTGACTACTCATTGGTATTTTCACCTGTGAGTTCTTTGAGAAATCTTTGTCTCATGATTCTTGAGCGCTTTCTATGTAGGCACACTGTGTAGTAGTTGGCCACTGGCAAGCTGCCTCCTAGCCTCACATTAACAGCCTCAGGGCTGGGACACATCCCAAGATGCTGTCCCTGCCTCCAAAACACACAGTGGTTGTCTCATGAAGCACTCACTTCTGCAGAGGTATGCCCCAGCAGCGCAGAACCCGATGGCCCCTATGGACAAGGCTAGCGATAGCCCAAGCGGGCTTCGGGAGTCAGATCTTGAGTCCCCTGGATCTGAGGAGACTATCCCAGTTCTAAGCAGTTCCAGAAGGATTTTTCCCTCACCCCTGCCACAAAACAGTAGGTCTCCTCTAAACTTATTTGTGTTTCAGAGACCCTCAACTGGATTCAAGAGTGCTCAAGGAGATCCCAAATAAAACAAGCTCCCTGAATTCTGCCCTTGAAAATATTAAAATCCTAAGTGACCTGAAATCAGTCCAGCTTTGAATGATACTCTAAACCCAGTATTCTCTGGAAAGAAATCAGATCTTAAATGCACATTACTAGACTAGCTGTGAACCAAGCTTGCTTGTAGTGTTGAAAATAGTGAAAGTTGGGAATACAAGAGTTACCAAAGTGACTCGAGCCATTTCTTCTATCAATATTGAGGGGTGTGTGTGTGTGTGTGTGTGTGTGTCCTGGCAAGAAATCTCAGATCCAAAAGGGGCCTTATAATGTGAAGGTCTTTGCTTCTAAGTAGGCAACTCTCTCAACATTGGCAGAGGAGAGATGCGTAATTACTCAGTTTCTTCTTCAGGCCTCAGAAATAGGGATTTTTGAATTAGGGCAGCTCATCAGTTCCTTACCAGGGCTATGTAGAGGGGCCCAAAGAGAGCACAAAAAATAGACAGGAAAAATGTATTTCCCCTTTCTCATGAATGAGGAAAGCAAAAGGTAGTGGAAAAATTAATGAAATACAAATTGCAATAGCTGAACCCTAGAAAGCTCAAAGACATCTAGGAGAGAATGCACAGTGCTCCCAGCCTGAAAAAACACATAGCTTTGAGTGGATATCAGTAATGGTAAGGAAACACAGCCTTTACTCTAACATGCTCTCTATCCCATCCAGAATGAACACAGAGAGCAGGAGGATTGCCCTTGTTTAAGATAGAATGCCCTTGTTTGAGGAGTCCAGGCCAAGTACCTGCATGGAGAAGAGAATGTTCACCATGTGGACAGGAGCTGAGCAGATGTGACCTCAATGTCTGCACTGCATTAAAGCTTCGGTGTAAATCTGATGACCTCATATCCCTACAGCCTGTGATTAATTCTATTTATAAAATGTAGCTCATCATATCAAAGCTAATCCTTTCTATGCCAAGCGGGTAGTACACAGTGATGGGTCACTCTGTCAAAGGGTATGAAACTAAATCATCTTGCTGTTCTTCACAAAGGATTAGTAAACGGGGCTTTTTACCTTAAAGAGGAGAGATTTAAGGATTGATTGAGATTGAAGAAATTGTAATGCCCATTTCTTGATATTATTAAATTCTATTTCAACTTTTTAACTTTCTTCAAAAAATGCAAAATTCCCCAAGTATCAATTGATATTTTATTTACTGCCACCAAACACTTTCCAACACTTCACCAACACACACACACACCTGTTTGTAGATCCTATGCCTTTGAAAGAACTCTACCGAAAGGTGAGAGTGACCCCTAAGACAGTCTATATGACATCTTAAAAGTATGCCTTCTAGAACCAGAATACTATATTTGAATTCTAGTTCTGCTACTTATCAGCCATATGATTTGGGGTAAGTTACTTAACCTCCCTTTCTCTCAGTATCCTCATCTTTTAAATGGAGCTGTAGTAGCCCCTGACTCACAGGATTACTGTTAAGATTAAAGGGGTTAATATGTAAAGCACTTAGAGCAGGGTCTGGACTTTGGTTAGTGTATGTGTATCAGCGTGATCCCATGGCAAGCTCAGGAGTGTGATTTGTGCCACAGAGTGTTCCAGATTGCAGCAAGGGGGCTGGTATTTTGTATCTCCATTTCAGCCAGTTAAAAATGCAAACTAGGTAAGAGATGTTCCAAAGTGCTGGGGAAAGAAAGAATCCCCACATCCCCATCCTGACAACAATCCCATTACATAGGTAAACTGCCACTAGGCTTGAGAGAAAAACACCATATTCCCAATGTGTACACATTGTAAGAGAAAGAAGTAAGTTCAAACCTTTTCTGCCCTTCAGCACAGTTCTGTTTGACTAGCTTCCCTAATTTTCTTTCACAGTTAGGTCTCAGTACAGTTAATATTAGGTCTCTGTAGCATTAGGCCTCTGCAACATTAATACCCTTTAACTAAACAATTCTCTCGAGTGCCTCGTGAACTGAATGCTGATTTGAGGATCCTAATTTCCCAGTGTGTAAATGAGGTCATATTAGCAGAAATAGCTCAAATTTTACTGGGTTACAATTCCACTTGCCCTCAATACCCCAACCCCATACCACCCTCCCACCACCAAGGATTCAGGTGTCCAGGGGGGGTAAGTCACAAGTACTCACAGTAAATCTGTTCCTCTGGCCACTGGACCTCCATGGCAGGGTTCCTCTAGACACCACCATGATTTCTCCAGGGGTCTGCCCATGCTCTGGGCTTACACATCAATAGGGGCTTCCCAATCTGGACTTTTGCTGCAGTCCAGATATTTTTAAAAGTGTCTTTTTTAAAAATTTGAAATAGCTCTTTTAATTTCACTCACAGTGTGTATGCTCTTACAGGATAAAATAGGAGTACAGTGAGGAGGTCAGGCCAGAACCTAAATCCAAGGATAGGCACAAATCTTCCTGCACAGCTGCTTCACTTCTACAATGACTGAGGTTTTCATATTGAGTCCCTAAAATGAGTTTTCCCTGAAGGCACCTCAGTCCTCGTGCTAATGACTCACTGGGGTTGAGTCCAGGTTTGTGTCTGTAAACTAAATCTGACCCAAGCCAGAGTCCTGAACCTGCCAGAGAAAGAATCAGTGACCCACACTCTGGGCCATAAATACAGTTAGGTTTATATTTTTCCTTAAGGAAAAATCATTATTATTAAATGCTTAAGAGTTAACCAAAAAATATAGCACTTTGTATAAGTCCTAATCAAAGGTTTTGCCTCCAAAAGAAAGACTTGCTTGCCGCTTGTTATAAAACCATCTCATCCCCTCTACTAGAAAGAACCAAGCTTGAAACTTTTACTGTACAAATGTATAATAATATTCAAACAGTTTCACTTTTTTTCTTTCCTAATAAATGAATTGCAAAACAAGTTTGGAGGCAGAGAAATGTTATGAGGGGATCTTAGTATTTTACCAGCAAGCTTTTCAGCTGTAACAGCCTGGAGCCTTTCTTACTACCACCAACAGATGGGACACAATATCCACCGATGAGCTATCATGGTCTTGGGTTGTTATTTTTCCTATGGTTCCGCTGGAACACATTCAGAAAAATAATACACATTTCTGGGGCAGGTTTGCATTATGATTTTGGCAAGTAATCCAGACTTTTTTTCCCCCTTATCTATTTCCTATGACACTGAAAACTGAGCCTCTCTCTAGTTCTATTTGGACTTCTCTAGGAGGATGCACCTTAGCAAAACACAGTGACACTGGGCTGCAAATCGTTTGTAAAAACGTCAATGGTGCCACGTGGGAGTCAGCACATCTACCATTCAAACTACAGTGTACTGGCTCTGTTGGCAGTAATATGGGCGCGTGTATGCAGTTATCACTAAAAGGCTTTTCATACTGTGACAATCAGATCCCCTGGTGCTCCGACATTGCATTCATTTTCTAACCCATTCATCAAGTGAATGAAATGAGGGAATAATGGGATCTGTTTCTCACAGTTATCCATCATTTAGCCAGGACATCATGTTCGGCTTTTTTGGATGAAGAAAGATAAGCAAGAGGCCTAGCAGTCCTAACATCTGACAGGCCTAACAATTCATAAGCCCTAACATCACTCAGAAACCATATTCCAACAGATAAGTCCTTAAGAAAGAGGGAGGATGAATCTAGCAGAGCCCACCAGGCAATTCCAGGTAGGCACACCTGCAAAACCCTCCTTCTTATTTTACCACTTTCTGGATAAACTTTTTAGTTGCATTCAAATGTCCTCAATTAAATTAGAATGAAATTTCATACCCTTTGCCCTTGTAATCCAATTTCAGCAATTTATTCCAAAAAAATCAGAAATGTGCAGAAATAAAAATACTCAATAATATTCATTGCTGTGACATTTAAAATAGGGAAGAACTAGAAACAACCTAAATTTCCAGGAAGTGTAAATTACTTAAATAAATTAGAATAGAGCACACATCATAAACAATGTTTGTGAAGAGCATTTAAATGCAGTATATGGAGAAATACTTAACTATAGCAAGTGAAAATATAGATTACAAAATAATATGTTCCCTCTATTGCCAAGTATGTAAGAAAAAAGTATTAGTAATTATTCTCCCTAGGCTTGGAATTTGAGATAATGATTTTTTTCTTTTCCACATTTTCTGTGTCTTTTAATATTTCAACAATAAACACATGCAAAAATACCTAGAATAAATGACATTTTTTAAGAATTCAAGGGTGATAGCTTTCTGGTCCACAATTATGTTGACTTGTTTTGTTTAATATGTAAGAAAATAACCAAGCAATCTTAGACTGGAAGAAATTACCAACATTTGGGAAGTAGACACAATCTGCCAAAACCACAAAGTCACTGGGGCAAAATGGAGAGAAAGATTAAAGAATGTCACATATTTACCAAAATACTCCCTACTCCATTTTCTCCTTAGATTACAATATACTGTCTTCCACCACAGCAATATGCCAACACAGACACTTCTGCATGTAGTTTGCTGTGTATGAAATGTTCACTCATTGGTTCCTTTAACTGCACTAGAAGTTTTCAAATATTTTCAAACAGTGGCACCCATTTTTTCAGATAAAATCCTATTTGCTGTATTTCACCAATTCTGATGAACACTCACATTTAACCTGTCTGAAATCAAGAAGGGCCTTAGAGTTGCTGTAGGTCAGGAAGTCGTAGGGATGAAATTCTAGTAGTCTGCACATTTGTAGCTAGTTTTGCAAAGATGGTATCAGTGGCTTTCAAGAAAATCCCAGAGGTACTAGCATGGCATTCTCTAGAGAAATACTGTCTTACCAATACTCCTGATGGCACACAGGACAATATTATCTGGAAAACTTAGATGTTGGAGATTCTAACTCCAGATACAGAAGTTTTAGGAATACCTTAAGCAAGTCTTAATTCATATTGTTTATATGTCTAAATAAGACTAAAAGAGTGCTTTCGCTGAGTATGAAATAAAAAAATCCAAGTGATAAGAAAACATTATGTCATGGCTATTTTGGCAGTGATTTTTCCCCTCCTCAGTGATACATTAAAGATGGTGCATTTTGCATTCCATGGAGTCTTAGATTCAGTGCAATGTGGTTTAACCCCAACACTTTGGGCTTCACTAATGAGGTAAAATTCTAAGCATCACCACCTCCACATCAAGCTTCAACCAAAATAGCTTTTCAAGGGGCTTAGCAACTCTCCTCCCTCCTGAACAGGCAAAGATTAACACTACTAGGGCACCATTGCAAACTTGATAATTGAAATCACGTTTTAGCAATTCCTGAAATACTTCCAAGAGACCCTGATATTTTCATGAAACACAGATTCTTGACCCGTTTTTCCTAAGTCCATTCCAAACTAGGTCCAGATGAGATGAGGCAAGGTAGGATGTACAACCACTATAGGTTTTAGAATCAGACTCCCTTGGTTTTAAACCTAAGCTACCTGTTTATAGGCAATGTGACCTGAAATGAATTGCTTAAACTTTCTGTGCCTCTGTTTCCCCATCCATAAATAACAACAGCACTAATCTCATAGGCCTTGGAAAATTAAAAGAGAAAATCTATATCAAATACCAAGTATTTCTTATGCCTTCAACAAATATCGTGGAGGAGAGGATGAGCCTAAAATTATAGGTTTATTTTTGAGACTTGGCCTCCAATTCTCCAGGAAAATATGATCTATAATCTGCTATCATTAAGATAGCAGATTAGATAGCAATAAATATCATAGATATTTATTGAGCACTTTTTCTCTGGAAGACACCCCTAAGAGTTTATCATCTATTAGAGGAATGAGATACAGATGGCAGAAAACTATAAGTACAATACAAGACAGTAAATTATAAGTGGTGTGGAAAATAGCACTTTAAATTTCAAAGAGAAAGGGTATTGCTTCTCCCAAGGATGAGCAGGAAGGCTTCACAGAGGAAGGAGGATTTGGGACTTCAAACCAGACACTATTCTGAAAACCAAATGAATCAGTCATTGGAGTTTTTGTGAACACAAGTGACCTACTCAAGGTCATGTTTTAGTGAACATTCTTTGTAGGTCAACAGCAATATAGATCAGCTCCTCTTTGTAGGCGAGCAAGGGAGAAAGGTGACATTTTCCTGAGGTCTTGTCAAGTGTATTCAGCAATAGGTCAGCTCAGAAAGGAAGCAAGATCTTCAACAAAGAAGATTAAAATGGTGTTAAAGGAGTAGGTGAGGTGAGAAGAAATGGTCATTCAGAATAAGACTAGTGAACTCAGACTACAACAAAGGGAGAGAGATTTAGGTTAGAGTTAATGGTGGAAAATTGAGTGTTGAACAGATTAATACAGGCTGGGGGAGAATTTGCTAAATTTAAAGTACTCTATTTCAAGTTAGGTCAATAACTCTATAACAAGCACAGGAATAATTCGTGACTTCAGGCTAAAGGGGGAAATTGAAAAGCTGAATTAAATAAAACACATCAACAATCGTGAGATTCAAAACAGCCACTGTGGCCATTTGCTCCATGGTTACCAAAGACCCCAAACAATGGAATCCCACAATAAAAGATGCATTTGTCACAGAGTGGGAGAGAAATGATTCCAGGAACCTGCCTTAATTTTTATTACCACTATTATGAAACTGTTATGGATTATTCATATTGATGTTTGTTCAGGGATTATGCATCACCATTTCATGCAAGCGGCTTAAAATTTGCCTTCTGTGAAGCCCACCAAGCCATTTACATAACCCTAAATGCATGGCAAGAGATCAGCTGGTAATTGTGATTTCAGACATAGTTTGTATTAGTCATTCTCCTAGTGTCTAATCACAATAGTTCATGGGAAACAATAAAAGACAGGCCAGTGTTTTCAGCCAACAGTTTCCTGAGATGATCTACTGGGGTGTTCAATTTTACAGATCAAATAGGTTATTACAAACATACACACAAGGGTTTTATTGAGGCCATTAAATAACTAAAATTATACAGGGTTCCAAAATGTTTGTTTAAACACTATGTGGGTGGCCAGGCGCGGTGGCTCACGCCTGTAATCCTAGCACTCTGGGAGGCCGAGGCGAGCGGATCGCTCAAGATCAGGAGTTCAAAACCAGCCTGAGCAAGAGCAAGACCCCGTCTCTACTAATAATAGAAATAAATTAATTGGCCAACTAAATATATATAGAAAAAATTACCCGGGCATGGTGGCTCATGCCTGTAGTCCCAGCTACTCGGGAGGCTGAGGCAGAAGGATCGCTTGAGCCCAGGAGTGAGGTTGCTGTGAGCTAGGCTGATGCCACGGCACTCTAGCCCAGACAACACAGTGAGACTCTGTCTCAAAAAAAATAAAAATAAAAATAAAAATAAACACTATGTGGGAGATAGAAAAATTAGGACAGACACAGATGGGAACTATTTAGGTTTACTCTTAAACCTTCTGAAAATCACCACTGACTCTCTTGACTGCCTACCCCTTTTCCCTATTTCTAGCTCAGAACACATCTGTTGTCATTTCCTTATATTAATGTTTCTACATTTGGGGTCAGCACTTCTCCCAACAGGAGAACAAGAGAAATAGCATTTCTGGGGCAAGTGGCTAAATAGCTAACTAGAAATATTTAATTTGGGCAGCTTCTACCTAATCCTGAACCTAGCTACCTAAACAAAGGCAGAACAGCTACAGAGGGCAGTGTGATCTACAGCTTGGACCTCCAGGCAATGGACCAGAGGACGGATGGTTTCACAGTTTATGGGGAAAATCCTAGGATCCCAGAAAACAGGTATCAAGAATATGATTGCATATTTACCCACAGGGAAGTTGTGCCAATTCAGAGAGTATATTTAGAGGCACACAGGGAGTTGAGGATGACTGGCCTCCATCAGAAAGAGACAGTTTCATAACTGAATAATGACAGCATATGGACCAGATCCTGAAGGTTACATGAAACAAAGAAGCCTTCCTAGAAGTCAAGGTCATAGAACTGACTCTCAGCATTGATATCCATTACCTTCAGGGCTCCAGAGTTCATATAACTGGATTCTCAGCCTTTGTTACACATTGGAATCACCAGAAGAACTTTAAACAATACTGATTCCTGGGACCAACCCCCAAAGATTCTTATGTGGTTGGTTGAAGAGACAACCTGGGAATCCAGATATTTAAGGGTCCCTAGGTGATTCTGATATAGAGCCAAGGCTGAAAACCAGGAGCCTCGGGTGATATCATAAGGAATGGTAAGCATGCAGCTAACTAGGGAATACAGGCATGCTTAAAACTATCAAAATTCTTTTGTTTTTTAAACACTGGGCTGGCCAAATAAACACCTCCACTGTGTGGAACCCAGAGTTTGTATAGGGATCAAGAAACACCCAACATAAACCAATTCTTTTCCAGCAAATGGTACTGATAAAATAAAATGAATTAAGGATGCTGGGGAGGGTGCAACACAGCACCTCCTTTAACCCTCTAAATCCTTAGAACATCACCTGAAGAGCAATGTCTAGCACGCAGGAAGTGCTCAATAAATACTTGTGAAAAAATATCGCCCCATTTTATAGATGAAGAAACACAGGCTCAGAGAGGTTAAATAATTTGTCCACAGTCACACAGTTAGTAGTGAAAGATCCAGGATTTGAATCCAAGTCTGTCTGAATCGTACCCCTTGGCTAAGCTGCCTTAATCCTTGAGAAGTCTGGATTATACAACATCTTAAAGATAAATGTAGTTTGAGAGATCTGGTATGGGATTTGTCCTATACACAGAGCAACACTGGCTTTCTTTCCAGAAACTAACTTGAAAAAGCACAACAGATTCCATGCCCAAAAGACTGAGCCATTTTAACAATATAATAATATTTATAAAATTCAAACCAATTCTGAGCATTACCCAATTCAAAATAAATAGCTAGAACATCTGCTATATAAGATAAAATAGGATAACAGATTTAATATACCAATAAACTCCCAGTAATATAAGTAACTCAATGGGAGAGATGCATAAATGCTTAAAAGACCAGCTACAATGCAGAGAGAGAAAAAAAACAGTCAACATATAGTATCAGCTACCCAGATATATGCAAAAAAAATTGGAAAGGAAAAGGATAAGATAAACAGCCAATAGCAGAACAAGCTGAATATAAGTAAGTAGCCTTAAACATGAGGCCTTTAATGGGCTTGAACTTCATTCAGCACACGCTGCTTTCACTGCCTAGAATCCACCTCTCTTCTTTCTACCTGGAGACAGAATTCATCTCGAACGCCTGGCTCTACTGTGAACATGTTTTCAACTCTCTCTGTCAAAGCAAATAATTTTCTTAGGTCTATTCTCACAATACTTTGTATATATCTCTAATTTTCACAATTTGTATCACAATTTTATATGTATCAAATACCACTTTTGGAATGAGTGCTTTTAATAAAATGAGAGAAGCCATGATTTGTCTTTGTATCCCCAATCCTTAACACAGTGCTTGGGCCAAGCCAGACAATAAATATTTGAAGGAATGATTTTGGAAAAGGAGAACTTTATGTGCCTCTAACGTTAGCCACATGGGGGACTCTATTAAGCTACAAGTGATGCTGGAACTGATGCCAGATTTGCCTACATGGTCAATCCCAAAAGCAGGCTAATAAGTTTAGTTCTAGTGTAACTTCTAGCATGTTAAATCTGGTCCTAAATTTGTATTCAAAAATACCTTCTAAAAGTACAGGTTATTCTACAGCCACCTAAAACTATTAGATAATGTGGCCTTTTTTTTTCCCATGAGTGCCACAAGAAGATAATTTTTACAAGACCATAATATCATAGGTTCTCTAAAGCCAAAAGTAAACACTTACTGTTTTATAAACAGATTTTGCTTTATTAACAAATCACTTAAAGAAATACTGCTTGTAATGTTTCAGACCAATTCAGTGGTTTAGCTCCCTGCAATACATGTATAATGATGACCCAAGAGGAATCTGAAGACTTGGGAAGGTACATTAACTCTTTGAGCCATAAGATCACAAATTTTGACTCTAACATCCTGAAAAGAGTTAAACGCTCTGCACCAAACGCCTTAAAAAAAAATAAATAAATAACTTGTAAAAGGAAAGATCCATCTGCAAGAATTAAATTGCCTTGAAGAGCAGCATTTTTAAACTAATAGCCAGGGTAAGGCTCACAGACAAAACACTTGACCTGTGAAATATCTCTTGCTTACTTTTAATGACTATCCTCAACTCAAGAGTTTGTCATAATCACTCCTTCTTATTGATGTGATGGTAAATTAATCTTTGCACTCCGTCAGGAAAAAAAAAAATGAATGTACCTGACTACACCCTTAAAGTTATGTTCTGAAAATCAATTTTTCTTGATGAAAGATGGTAAATCAGTCTTTAATAATTTAGATTCTCCAGTGTGAAATTTTACTTTAGAGGATACTTTTTAAAAGCTATTTTGATAGAAATAAATGAAACAATGTACAATAAACCTTGGTCCATGTTCTGTTACAGACATCCTCACTTTATGTGGAGACCGCCAAGGGTTCTTGTTAAAGAGAGATAAATAGTTGGAGGGGACTGCAGGAGAGGAAAATGGGAGTGGAGAGAAGGAGAGGGGGAGGGGGGGAGAGAGAATAGAAGGATACAGATTATTGAAATAACAACTGATATTATTTTAGCTGCTGAGAATAACCTAATGAAAGCTTTCCCTCAACAAGCCAATCTCCAACTTCAAATGAATGTTTAGGATTCATAATCCCTGTGCTGGTTATCCTTGACACCATGGTAAATGTTTCCCTCAGCAATTCCTAAGTATTGCAGTGAGAAACATGAGTTGTCAAGACACAAAGTCTGGGTTCAAATCCTGGCTACTGTGACCATACATTTATTTGTTCATCTTTCTGTTCTTAAGTTTCCTTATCTGTGAACTGGTAATAATAACAGTACTTGCTTACAGAGTTATAAACTGCTTAGCTCAATAAATGTTTAGTCAGTGTTATTAGTTATATTACATTGATTTACAGACTAAAGAAGCCACTAAGAAGTAGTGATTTCTAGATTGTGTTTAGGTAGAAATTTAAAGAAAATAATAGGTAATAACTGCTACTTATTAGGTCTTATTAAATTTAGACACTGTCCTAAAAGCTTTAAATGCATTAATTCATTTAATCAAAAGCAGAAGAAATGAGAGTCAAGGACAGGGCCATTTTTATGAGCAGCAGAGATTTAAACACTGTGCATGTACATGAGCTTTATTTCCAATGAAATATAGATGAGAAAATCTTCCGAAATTTTTTCTGACATTTGTCTTTTTGTTTATCCTGATCTTTTCTTTAAAGTAAACTTATGTTTGTAACTATATTCCAAATATTAACCAGATTTTATGTACCTAAAAATATTCCTTCCAAATGTATGAATTAATAAAAGGCGGTAAACCAGTGATCAATCATAACCATGCATTTTTTCAATACTAAAAACATTTTTAATATCTGAGATTAATGGAATGTCAGTTCACTTTGTATTGAAAATGTCAATTCATTCTGTTAAACATATCGATTTTAAAGAAACTTAAAACCAATTTTACATAATTTTGTTGTAGAATGTAATTAAATTTTAAGTGGGTATAAAAATTAAACAAGGGATTATTAAAACATGAGTTATAACCTATAACTGGAGTCAAATGCAAGTCATCCCTTAAATAGCTATTTTCTATTATTCAAACTCTTCAGATACATTCTATCACTCTTCCTCCGAAATTTACCAATTCCTATTCTAAGACATTAGGCATAGTTTTAAAATATTATTTTGCAAAGTTCAAGCTTGCATTAGTTTTTACTCAATGCCAATCTTTGTCACAACAACAACAAGGATTTATTGACCATGTATTAGATACCAGACATTGATAAATATTATCTCACTTATTCAACATGTCTATTTAATTTAGGAGAAACTGAGGCTTAAAAGAGTTAAATATTATGCCCCAGGCCACCCAACACTCTTCACAATAAGAATAAAACAAGTGTCAAAGTGAAATGTCAGAGATATCAACTGTTAAACTTAGTACTGAAGGAAATCAGACATTTCTTATTTAATGACCTAATATTAAAAACATAATAATGATTAATGAAATATAAGGATTTTAAAATAGCCAAGCTCAAAAGCACTATAAACATCTCTGTGGAATAGAAATTGAATCTCTATGGAACAAGCCAGAGAATATAAAATGAAGCCAGGAGCTCACTCGACCCCAATTCAGAAGCAGGCACTAGTGATGGGGAGCTAAACTACTGTAAGAAGTAGAAACAGTAATACCAGACAAAATATAATCTTAAGCAGAAGTCATTAATAGGAGTACAAATAAAGAGTATAATAATAAAAAGTCATTAATAGCATACAATAATTATAAACGTGTGTACCTAATAGCCCAGCCTCAAAATATTCAAAGAAAAATCTGACAGAATTATACAGTAGTCTCTTATCCATGGAGAAGACAGTACAAGACCCTCAGTGGATGCCTGGAACCAGAGAAAGTACTGAATCCTATACGTATTGTTTTTGCCTATACATACATACCTATGATAAAGTTTAATTTATAAAGTAGGCACAGCAAGAGATTAGCAACTATAATAACAAAACAGAACAATTATAACAATACGCTACAATAAAATTTATGTGAATGTGGTCTCTCTGTCTCTCTCTCTCAAAATATCTTATGCTACACTCACCTATTTTTGGACCATCATTGACCAACAGTAATTGAAACACTAAAACCATAGAAAGAAAAACCATAGATAAGGAGGGACTACTTTACATAAAAACTGAAAGATCCACAATTATATTAAGAGATTTAACACATCTCTATCAGAAACCAATGAATGAAAAAGAAAAAAAGAGAAGTCTAGAGATTTGACCACAAAATTAACAAGTTTTATCTAAAATTCTGCAGAGAAAAAATAGAAACCACACATTCTTTTCACTTATGGAAAATACAAAACATTTATAAAAGTTGAACATGTAATAATAAACCTCAATGGCAAATTCAACAAAATTTTAGACAATCAGCAGCAGGCATATCTTATTCTCTGACATGTAATTTAATTAGAAAGTGAAAATTAAAACATATGCTTATAATGTTAAAAGGCATTAAATATACACTACATTGAGGAGCAAATGGTAACAAAATTATGAAACATTTAGAAGTTAATAATAGTGAAAGTGCTATATATAAAAATAATGGTATATGGTTAAAGGGTTATCTAGAGGAAATCTTATAGCCTTAAATACATTTATAGAAAAAGGAAAGTTTTTTAAAGATAAATTGTTTTAAATCTAATGAGCTATATAAAGAATAACAACTAAAGCCAAGATTAAAAAAGTGAAAACAAGGAATAACTGAGAGTAACAGAAATTAATGAAATAGAAAAGGCAATAACAGAGTGCAGTAAATTAAAAACTGATACTTTGGAAAAAGACTCTAACGAAAATGAATTTTCAAAAAGAGAGAAGGAAGGAGGGTGAAAGGACGGGGAAAAAGAGAGAGAGGAAAGGTACAATTAAAATATTGGCAATGAAATAATTAGAAATACAGTTTGGATTTCAAAATAACAAGGGAAATCTATGAATAAATTTATGAAAATAAATTTGAAAATGTATATAAAGCAGATTTTTTTCTAGAAAATTTACTCCAGAGAAATTAGAAAACATAAATATATGAATAACCATTAAGGAACTTGAAAAGACAATCAAAAGACTTACAGACAGTAAGATGTTTTTATGTTTGGTTGTATGTTTTCGAAACCTAAAAGAAATAAATAACATGCATTAAGCAAACTTTTTCAGATAAAAGAAAGAAGCCTAATTCAGCCTGCTTTGTGAGAATAACATAAACTAACTTAATCAGACTAAAGGAGTATAAGAAAACAAATTTAAATCAATCTTATTATTATAGAAAAAATCATAAATACGTATTAGCAAACCAAATTTAGCATATTATTATTTTGGATGCATCACAAGCAAATAGAGTTTATCTCAGGAATTCAAGGGTGATTCAGCATCACTAAAGCTAACAATCTAACACTCAACATTAATAAAGTAACAGGGAAAAAAGAAACACCTCAATGGATGGAGAAATCCACTTACTAATATGCATCCTCTTTTCATGAAAAGATTCTTAACAAAGAAGGAATAGAAGGAAACTTCATTAACCTTATAAAGGCTATTTAGCAAACTTATAGCAAGCATTGTGCTTAATAAAGAACATTTTAGAAATATTAAAATAGTATTTTCTGCACAGCTAAAGAAACTATCACTAGAGCAAATAGACTACCCACAGAATGGGAGAGAATATTTGCTCTTTACACCTCTGACAAAGGTCTGATAACAAGAATCTACCTAGAACTCAAAAGAATTAACAAGAAAAAAGCA
>CAUYRT010100870.1:0-71550 GCA_963574885.1 Lepilemur ruficaudatus | reverse complement strand
AGCTCACAGCAACCTCAAACTCCTGGGCTGAAGTGATCCTTCTGCCTCCGCCTCCCAAGTAGCTGGGACTACAGGCATGCGCCACCATGCCCGACTAATTTTTTTTTTCTATATATATATTTAGTTGGCCAATTAATTTCTTTCTATTATTAGTAGAGACAGGGTTTCGCTCTCACTCAGGCTGGCCTCGAACTCCTGACCTTGAGCAATCTACCCGTCTTGGCCTCCCAGAGTGCTAGGATTGCAGGCGTGAGCCACCGCGCCCGGCCTAGCATATTGTTTTATAATGATCTATTTATAGACCTGTTTCCCTATTTAAGTATAAGCACTGTGAGGGCAGGGACAGTGTTTTCTTCACCTTTGTCTCCTCAGTGGCCCAGTTTATGTACACAGTGGGTACTCTCTAAATGTTTCTTGCATGAATCAGAATGGATGAGTCTTTATATGTCCTATTCTCATTTATGTATGGATTGCCCAAAAACCTGAAATAAAGTATCCCTTCCCAATGCACTAAAAGAAGGTTTCCCAGAGATTTCAGGATATTAACATTGAAAAATATCTGAATTCTTGCAGCTCCTAATTGAGAATAGCTAAGAGGAGGACATGGGACTCTGAGAAAGGTAAGGAAAGAGAGACAGGGAATCTCAATGGATTATTTCATGTTATGGCTAGTGTTGTCTAGTCAGGGACAGATGTGTATTCCTACACCTTTCAACCATATACCCACTGGTGACCACTTTTTTTTTAACCACTTTTTAAAAAGCTAATGCTGTCATCTCTGTGGAAGGAATTTACCACAGATGAAGTCTACTTCTGTCACATCCTCTAAATGTCTGTACTCCTCAAGTTGATGGTAGGAATTAAACCTAATGATTCTCTGAAGAAGAGTGACAGCATATACCTAATAGTAAGGGGGTTCTGTGGGAGGGAGCTGGGTCGGTACTTTACAAAAAGATATCAAGGGAACAACTATGAGTGGAGGAATTGATGAGAGTCACCACCACATTGTAGCCGGGTAGATAAGGACAGGGGAGGCTGCTCTTGACAGTTAAGTGTTTCTACTTCAGTATCATAAGAATGGTAAGACACAGATTAATATTTTTGTTTTTTACTTTCAAGTTTATAGATTCCTTCCTTTCCAAGGAAAAAAAATCAGTATTATCATTATGTGTCAATAATAATTTAACATTTGGGAATGTGATCCCAAGCAGTCCATTACTGGCAAACAACTCAGATCATTTACAGTTTGATAGCTCCTTTAGATTTTAAATCATTTACATTCAAAATGTTGTGTACAAACTGCTGAGTATGGTGGAAAAGAAACTTGTGAAAGAATTAAAGAGAAGTAGTTCCCAATGTCCCTTCTGACTTGCAGCTCTTGGCTGATGAAAATAGAGAATAAATTCAATCCCATAAGCCATCTACTTAAGCCTGTCATTGATATATAGCAAATGAAAACCCTAAGGGATGCATTAAAAGTACAGAGAATTCAGGAGAGCTCTCTCTGTCAGTTGGCTTGCAGAGACAGTTCTCTCTCCGTTCCTCAGCATAACATGACGTGTTGTGTTGTGTTAGCGTTAGCTGCCCCTTTTTCCTCTCTCGGTGCCCAGCAATGAAGCTGGGTAAACAGTGAATTCATAGCACAGGACATAGGGACCATGAAGAGGATTGTCTCAGCATCCTAGATGTGCTCTGGCTGTTTGCTATTATGGCCACAATATACTCTCTCTTTTCAGTGCCTCCAGGAAGCCAGACTATGGCAAGACTGTGTTCATAAGGAGCTGCAGCACAATGTCTGGTGTGGACTAATCTAAATAAATGTGTGGATCTTCAATCCATGAGTGCCCATCTGTTTGAGCCTTTCAATTTCCTTTTTTTTTTTTCTTTTTTGAGACAGAGTCTTGCTCTGTTGCCCTGGGTAGAGGGCACTGGCATCAGCATAGCTCACTGCAGCCTCAAACTCCTGGGCTCAAGCAATCCTCCTGCCTTAGCCTACTGAGTAGCTGGAACTATAGGTGTGTACCATGATACCCGGCTAATTTTTCTATTTTTAGTAGAGACAAGGTCTCACTCTTGCTCAGTCTGGTCTTGAACTCCTGAGCTCAAGCAATTCTCCTGCCTTGGCCTCCCAGGGTGCTAGAATTACAGGTATGAGCTACTGTGCCCAGCTAGTTTGAGCCTTTCTATGAAACATTTAGAAAGCTGGAATCCTTTACCTAGACTGTACAAACTCTCAGGAAACTAGGACTCCTCTTTCTCTTCCCATATCCGCATTCTCATCCACAGAGGTTTCTAACACTATTGTTTTCCCTAGACAATCTATAATATAACTGAATTCAGCTCTGTGCAGTACTAGGTGCTAGAAAGAAATGCTGAAGATGACTTGCTTTCTTCCTCTATGAGCTTTCCAGCATAAGCTGGGATAAGAGGATGCAAATCCATCACAAAGAGGCAAACAGCAGGACACATAAATATGCGTTTAGCTAATTAAAGACAGAGCCTGAAGCCCTAAGGGCTGGGATGGTACTGATGCTGTGCCAGTTCTGGGCCTAGGCCTTAAGAAGTCTAGTAGTTTCTGCTTTTGCCCTTGTAAGTCAGTTCCCATGTAAGGAATCTCAGGCTAGCTTACTGAATTATGAGAGGCCACATGGAGGACAACCAGCTGATAACCAGCACCATGGCCCTAGGCACCTGTGGCCACCTTAGACCCTTCGGCCCTAGTGAAGGCCAATCATCACCTTGTGGAGTAGAGACAGTCATCCCTGCACAGCCCTGCCGAAATTGCAAAATCATTAGCAAATAAATGGTGGCTGTTGTTCCAAGCCACTGAATTTTGAAATGGTTTGTTACATAAAAATAGATAACTGAAACAGCTTTCTGTGCATCCAGAACTAAGTGCTTTATCTCTTTTAATAATCATTTTACAAATGAGGAAGTTGAAGCTCATCAGTTGTCCCCAGTCATGCAGCTGGTAAACAGCAGAGCTAGGATTTGAACAGGTTTGTTTGGCTCCAAACCTTCCCTATTTCCTCTTATCTCTTTCACCCAGGGACCCCCCCACCATAGTGGGTCTGGGTTTGAATCATGAGTTTAAGAAAGCAAATATTTCCAGGGGGTGATAAATATTAGGCAAGGTTTTAAGGAGGAAAGGGATGTGATTTGGCTGAGAAGAGTATGAAGGGCTTTTCTGTTCAGACCAAAGGTCTATTTTCAGTTGAGGCAAAGTATCTATTCCAGCCTTTCTCAGATCGAGTTCCACGAGAATTAAGGATCCATGCCACAAGGCATCCACTGTATGCCATAAATTAACTCTTTATACACACCCAAAATGTTACTAGTTACGTACTATCTTTTTGGAAATCAAGAAAATACTCATGCAAATCATTTGCAGGGCCTAACCCACTTATGGAACCCCTGCTTAAGAATGTGAGGGGAGGACTCAGTGTCTAGTGCCAGCCAGCCATGTACACAATGGGGAAGAGGGCTCCCTCCAGCTGAAGCAGGACCTAGGTCAGGAAGGGGTTACACCCCCAGTTATGATGCCCTAAGGATCAGGAGGACCTCACGCCCACAGTCCCATGCCTCTGCTATTTGCTGGATTACTCAAAGGCCATCCTTTAAAGTTCACATATTCTCAACCTTCCTGGTCAAGGAATAAAATCTTCACATTGACAAAGACCTCCAGTCACAGTTAATCCTTCTGCATTTAAGGAGAACTGAACTGGATTCTTTAATTTTCTCATTTAGGCATTTCACACTTATGGAATACTTCTGAGCTCAGGCCTACTACATGCCTAGGAGGGGGTGTAATTTCTTCATTAATTTGTTAATTCATTATTTAGCTAAAATCTTTTTCTTTCTTGACCAGTTTTATAAGAGATAGCCAAAATCTTAAACACCTGTTCATACAGATGATTTTGGATTAATGTGAGGAAAACAAATATCAAATATTTCCCAGATTAGGGGCTTTATGCTGGGTGAAGAATATTTATGCCTGAAATCTATGGTTTGCTGTCATTCTGATGGAGGTCAAAGTAGTTTTGTTGCTTTTTTCTTTCTTTCTGGTACTGCAACAGCTTTCAAAATCATACTTTTGTGACAGAAAATTGGAGATGAGTTTCTTTAGGAGACACTAACTTCTATTTGCTAAAACTTCCTCCCCCACTCACCTCAGGACAGGTGAAGAAGTGTGGGGTTCTCAGGCTCCTAGGGGAAGAAAGGGTGCAGTTAACCAACAGCTCCTTCCCCTCTGCTCTCCCTTCCCCATGACTTGCCTGGACAGAGGGAGGCTATTGGCTCTCTGCTTTTCCACCCTCCCTGGGCCCTGCAAGCAACTAAAATTCCATCTCCACCAGCAGACAGGCAATCCTCTCCTCTTCCTCACATAAACTTGCAAGTTCTGGGCCTCCCCACCCTTTCCCTTCTTGCCCTTCTGAATTCCAAGGCTCCTCTGCTTCCGTGCATGTATGACAGGAACACCTCGCTCCTGCAGACCTAACCACTTCAACCTCACAGCCAAAACTAGGAAGTCAACAAGCCTATAAATGGCCAAAATAATGGGCATGAACTGTGGGGAACTAAAGCTCAGGCTCTTTGTTTACAGGAAAGCTCCTCAGCCTGTTCATTCGAAATTCTTAGCTTTCTAGGAAGCTCAGTTAGCTGGTGGCCCAGCCTACTCACAGGCAACGTTCGAAGCAGAGACCATCCCTAATAAGTAGGTTTACGCATTTTACAAACATCTTTCTTCATTCCTTTTTCTGGCTGAAAAAAAAAAAAAAATAAAAAAACATCTTTATTCATTCCATTTTCTGGCTTAAAAAAAAAAAAAAAATACAAACACATCTTTCAGTTCAGAGGTAGCTGAACTATGACACCCCCTCTAAAGCCCCCGAGGGCACACGGTATAAAACTTGTTCATAATTACCTTTCTAACCCTAAAACTGTGAGGACCACGAGCCCCCTTTCACAGATAAGCGAACATTCCCAAAGAGGGCAACTAATAGACTCCAGGCTGCCCGATTTCTAAACGGAGGAGTTACGGCTTAATTTGAACCCAAGTTTCCCTCAATTTTCTTTCTTTCTTTTTTTTTGAGACAGAGTCCACTCTGTTGCCCGGGCTAGAGTGAGTGCCGTGGCGTCAGCCTAGCTCACAGCAACCTCAAACTCCCGGGCTCAAGCAATCCTTCTGCCTCAGCCTCCCGAGTAGCTGGGACTACAGGCATGCGCCACCATGCCCGGCTAATTTTTTCTATATATTTTTGGTTGGCCAATTCATTTCTTTTTATTTTTTGTAGAGACGGGTCTCGCTCTTGCTCAGGCTGGTTTCGAACTCCTGACCTCGAGCGATCGATCCTCCAGCCTCAGCCTCCTAGAGTGCTAGGATTACAGGCGTGAGCCACCGCGCCCGGCTCCCTCAATTTTCTTGCCCGTTGTCTTCTTTACATCTTGGCTGCCTCAGGTTCTGAATGTTCTTGCATAAAAAGGCGAGGGAAGATGTACTTCTTAGAGACTCTCAATTTATCTAAAGTATACGTGTTTAGCTGCTTCCTTAACTTGGAAAAAACATCACAACTGAAGAAACCCGACCAAGGCGTCGCTTGCATATTGAGCGCGCCCACGGAAACAAATTTTCCTCCGGCAGAACGACAGCTTTAGGGCGACGGCCGCGTCAGGCAGAACAGCCACTCCGCAGGGCGGCCGGGGCGGGCGGAGGAACCGGGCCCGCAAACCCCAGTTCGGCGGAGCGGCGGGGCGCGAACCCCACACTCATTGGGCCGTCCCCTCTCGCGCCGCCACGAAGCCCTGCCCCTCCCGGACCCAGCGCCACTCGGCACCCCACCCGGCACCCCACCCGGGAGCTAAAGAGAGTCTCGCGGGCACGCGCTCAGGCGCGCGTGCGCGGCCGTACCCCCCGCCCCGCTTCAGCAGTCCCGGATGAAGTCTTTCTGAGAGCTGTTCTCCCTCCCACCCCTTCCACCGACAGACTTCCGGCCGGCAGCCCGCCGCAGCCCCGCCCCCTGAAGATCCGCCAATCACTGTGTGTATGGGGCAGGAGTGGGTGGGGCCTGAGATTTTCGAAAGGAGCCCCGCCCCCTGAGGGCTGATTCCCGGGACTAGGTTGTGGGAGGAAAACCTTTTCTGTGGAAGATAAGGCGGCTTGGGAAGTGGAAACTGAGGGTGGGCTAGAGGTGTGGTGTGAGTGTGGTGCCGGGGGAGTGGAAAGATGGCTTGGGGCGAGGAAGAACCCTGAGGATAGTGGCGGGGAGGAAGATGGAGCGAGCAGACCGCCCCCAACTGAGGAGAGTCCTGGATGCTGGGAGCCGGGCGGGAGGGCAATGGGGGGAGGGGAGATCTCCGGGCCTTTCCCGGAGATAACGGGCCAGTCAATGGGGCAGGTGCAGTAGCGCTTGCTTTGCCTTCAGCATGACCCCTGCCCCTGGCTTGCACCGTGAGTCTAGCTGGAAGCCTTCGGCTGGATGGATGCCTGAGGAAAGGTATGGTTTCTCTCCAGGTCTAAGCTGATTCTTGTTCCTGCTGGCTGGACATGGAGGATTTGGAGGAAGGTAAGGAACCTCTGGAGGGAGGAATGAGGCCCAGCCATTGAGAGCCGCATCAGGGACCCGGGACTGACAGTCAGTCATTCTTCCCCTTCAGATGTAAAGTTTATTGTGGATGAGACCTTGGACTTTGGAGGGCTGTCACCATCTGACAGGTACCAATATCCCACTTATTTTCTGCCAACAACATCTTTTTGTCTCTGACCCCTTACTGCTGAATTATTGGCCTCTGGGGCCTGGGTTGGTAATTTAGCAAGGTTTGGTGCACTCTGGCTGCTGGGTGTCTGGTTGACTCGGACCTCTATGACACTATTGTGGAGGTAAAGAAGGGAGAAGCTGGAGTTAGATTTCTGGGTGTTAAGAAGAAGGGTAAGTGGATTTGCTGCATCTCCATCCTGGCATCATTTGTGATGTCAGTAAATGCTAAACGCCTGTTAGAACCCGGTCTTTACCCAGAAGCCAGATCTCACAGCCAGCATGGGCATCAGGTCCCTGGCTCTGTTGTGGGGGTTTTGCCAGTCTCTGCATAGTCTCCTGTTCTCTTGTATGGGCATGGTGCCTGGTTTGTTTTCTGTCTCAGTCGTGAAGAGGAAGACATAGCAGTGTTAGTGACTCCAGAGAAACCACTCCGACGGGGCCTCTCCCACCGAAGTGACCCAAATGCAGTGGCCCCTGCCCCTCAGGGTATGAGGCTCAGCTTAGGCCCCCTCAGCCCAGAGAAGCTGGAGGAGATCCTCGATGAGGCCAACCGGCTGGCCGCTCAGCTGGAGCAGTGTGCCCTGCAGGAGCGGGAGAGCACAGGTGAGGACCCAGCACCTCGCTGCCAAGTGAAGCCCAGCCCTCGGCGGGAGACCTTTGTACTGAAGGACAGCCCTGTCCGAGATCTGCTGCCCACCGTGAACTCTTCGGCACGGAACAACCCTTCCCCAAGCAGCCTGACACCTCGACTCCGGAGCAGTGATAGGAAGGGGTCTGTCAGGGCTCTTCGGACAACTTCTGGAAAAAGGCCCTCCAGCATGAAGAGGGTGAGTTTAGAGGGTTGAGTTGAATGTGGGCCCCCAGACACAATGCATGTCATGGTACAGGCAGAGACTGGTTTTCACATTGGTAAAATGGGGATAGTAATTCTGCCTCCAGAATTGTTGGAATTAAATGAGAACCATAAGCAAGGCACTTACCATGGTGCCTGTGTACAAGCTCCATAATGTCTATAATGTCTCAATAAATAGTATTGGTGATAGTGATGTGATGATGATATTGTTGGCGACTAACTTCTGCCCTTCATTACTGGAATCTAGACAATTCTCCACCTCTATTCTTTAACCTCTTAAGCCACAGAGTAGTAACTTTTTCCACTCTAGTCCTTTTAAAATTTTCTCTCTCCATGTGTTTCAGGAGTCACCCACTTGCAATCTGTTCCCTGCATCCAAAAGCCCAGCATCTTCTCCTCTTGCCCGATCAACTCCTCCAATCTGGAAGAAAGCTGGACCCAGTGGGAGAGCAGCAGCAAGTGAGAAGACCTGGGAATCCAAGCTGCAGGGAGTGGGAGTAGGGAGGGTGTGGGACTGACCCTGAAATTCCTCCACTTCTCTCCACCAGGCCCACCTACTCCTGTCAGACCGGTCCTGGCCCCGCAGCCTTCTACCGGCAACTCTCAACGTCTGCCCCGGCCAAAGGGAGCAGCTGCTAAATCTTCCAGTCAACTACCTCCCTCAGCCATCCCCAGGCCTGCTGGCCGAATGCCACTTACCAGCCGGAGTGTACCACCCAGCAAAGGCTCCCTACCTCCAGACTCTCCGTCAACTCGGAAAGGGCTTCCAAGACCAAGTGCTGCAGGGCAGAGAGGTGAGGAAAAGTGGACATAAGGGTAAAAAGACAGGAGGAAGAATACCTGCCCTTGTCCTAGCCTGACCTCAGCCCCCCCAAAGCTGGCAACAGTGACCACTTTTGCCATCTTCGTTACAGTTCTATTGAAGATGGGTGACTGAGTTAGGGAGAGAGTGTGGGGCTGAGCAGAGAGTCTGAGCCTTGGTTTCCAAGTGCCTCATGGTAGTTGGAAACTACCTAAACTAATCTTAAACTCACTCTGCATTCATCCAGTATTTCTTTTTGAGAAGGTCAGTAGAACTTTCTGCTAACTCATTTCTTTTGTTAACCCCCATTAAGTTCCTGTTTCCCAGCGACTGAATCTTCCTGTTATGGGTGCCACTCGCAGCAGTCTGCAGCCCCCCAGGAAGGTTGCAGTCCCAGGACCTACCAGGTAAGACTGGTCCCTCACCTTCTGGGTTTCAGCCCTGAATTCTGTATGGAAAGATGGGAATGAAGAAGGGAGTAGGGTCCTATTTCTTCCCACCCTGAAGAGCTTGAACTCAGCTAGGTAAGAAATGGGCTTGAGGAAAAGGGCAATTTAAAGTAGTTCCTCCTTCTGTCTCTTTAGGTAAAGAGATCAGGACAGCAAGCAAAAATTCAGTAGCAAACCACTACAGTCACTGCCTGGACTCGCCTCAATGGAGCAGGCCCTGCCTCCAGCAGATTCTGGCCTGAGGACAGGAGGAAGAGATGCTGCCAGAGCTGGTCCCCCAGGAGTAGAGACCCTGGGAGTTGGGATGGATTAGGATTGAGCTGGAGAAGACTTAAACACCCTGGGTTGAAAGAAGATTAGGGAAAAAGAGGTCACCTTCCAGCAGGGAAATTAGCAAAGAGAAAATGAGAAATGCAGGCAAGTGGCTTGTCCTTATCCACCCCTGCTTTTGTGGCCAGCTCCAGAGAGTTTGATCTTCTTCCCAGGCATTGGTTCACTGGACATTTACATGTGAATGGCCTCTGTGGCTAACCTTCCTGCTCTCTGAGGAGCCCTCTTCCTGAATCATCCTCTACATTGGACTCAGACCTGTTTGGAGAGGCTGAAGCAGGCATTTGGTCTCCAGAACTTGTTTCCTGTGAATTCTGTGACCCCTAACAGGCCAGTTTGTGATAAGCTTACTACATCAGTCTTCCTTTTTCTAAAATAAAGTGAATGTATTTTTATATTCTCTGTATATCTGAAAGTATTAATAGATCCTGCTCCAATTTCTAACAAATTTGGAGTAAATCTCTGTGTGATTCGGTGAGGGAGCCAGGATGGGCCTCCCAGGCAGGGGCCTGAATAGTCCCTAGGACCTTGAGACTCCTGCTTAGCAGGCTATGACTACCTGCCTTGTTGGCATTAGATGAGGACAGGCTGCCTTTCCCAGGATTCACATGTTATTAGAAGGTCCAGATCAAAGTTAAGTATACCTTAGTTCACAGCGAGTGAGGCTGTTAAGCCGGGATCTAGGTAAATTATTTATATCCTAAACTTGAATTTCCTTTTCTGGCAAGAGAATGGAGCCTCCTAGGAACTCACCAGCTTTTTGTCTGTTATACTTCCCTGATTACCTAATCCAGAAGATGCGGAAATACCTCGTCACACTCTACATCATTAGAGTTGTCTGTGTTCTCTTATCTCCCCTACTAGACTCAAGGGCTGGCATCAGGATTTATAAACCCCTGCAGTGCCCTGGTGTTGTGACTTGTATGTAGCAGAGCATTTCATTCATTTATTTAGAAAATATTTGCAAGCTGGTGAGTGTTTGTTGAATGAATGACAGACTCATTTAACAGATTCAGCTTAGGGTCTTCCCTTTTTTGCAGCCTTTGACTCTTATAACCAGAACCAACTTGGTTCCTTGTGACCTTTTTTTTTTTTTTTTTGAGACAGAGGCTCACTCTGTTGCCCAGGCTAGAGTGCCGTGGTGTCAGCCTAGCAACCTCAGCAACCTCACAGCAACCTCAAACTCCTGGGCTCAAGCAATCCTTCTGCCTCAGCCTCCCAAGTAGCTGGGACTACAGGCATGCGCCACCATGCACGGCTAATTTTTTCTATATATATTTTTAGTTGGCCAATTAATTTCTTTCTATTTATAGTAGAGACGAGGTCTCGCTCTTGCTTAGTCTGGTTTCGAACTCCTGACCTTGAGCGATCCGCCCACCTCGGCGTCCCAGAGTGCTAGGATTACAGGCATGAGCCACCGCGCCCGGCCTTCCTTGTGAGTTTTGAGGAAGCCTCCCTCCTTGAAGGCCAGGTCCTGACTTAAGGAAGGCAGCAGGTAACTGGGCAAACAGAAGTAGGACTGCCAGCTGGTGCCCCTGCCCATGCCTGTATGCCCATAAGTGCCCTGTCCCCGGAGCCAGGGGCCTCTACTGCTTTCCCACATCTATAGCTGATCTTAAGGTTCATTTAGCCATTCATTTCCAATGACAGCCGCTTAGCTCACCTTTCCCCAGAGCCTCTTGCAAGCAACTCCTGTGGTCTCTGGGATGCCAAGAATTGATGTAGGGGAAGGAGTGTGGAGACAGACACCAAGTGTTTGGCTCTGGAGAAACTTGGCTTAAGCCAAGAAAACTTGAGGTGTGTTTCCCAACTTCACTCTGCGCTAGTGTCTGTTGTGCAGGGCCTGTTGGTGAGTTCCAGTTCTGACAGAAGCCCTGGCAGGTCAGCAAGCCTAGGTACATACCTAGGGGTGGCATGAAGATGGCAACCTTTGCCTGGGCTGGGTGTGAGCCACACCCCAGGTGGGTCATTGGAGGCAAAACAAGCGGCAGACCCATGTGTTGTCGCCACCTGGTGGCTAGAGAGGGCAAGGCATGTTCTGTTCCCCTCCTCGGTCAGCCTTGAGTTCTTCCCCAGCCCACACCGTACCACTCCAAACCTGCTTAAGCAACACATTCAGCAGTCAGTGCCAGCCAGGAGGAGGCCTACCTGCCACAGCTGCCCTTCTTGTTCAGCCACCTGCTCACTGACTTCCCTTTGGGCCTAGCTATTTTTCCTGTCTGCACTCTATTTCCACCCCCACCCAGTAGCAACAAGGAAAGCCAGTGTTTATTGACCTCTTACTATGCACTATGAACTGTTCTAAGTACTATACATGTGTTAACTCATTTAATCCTCATAAAAGCTAAATTGGGCAGATGCTATTATCATCATCCTCAATTTGCAGGCAGAGAAACAGGCTCAGAGAGTTAAGTCCCTAAGTCCGGTCTCTGGGTTTATGCTTTTAATCACCACCCTATATTGCCCCCCATGTTAACTCCCTTTCTAGTCTGTCGAACAGACCACTGGCAAACACAAAACTTGGGACTAGATGTATGAGTATGAGTAGTTCCTTCATTTTCCAATGGGAAAAAAACAAAAAACAGCCAGAGCAATGGAGTTAGGAGGTACCTAGTCACTGAGCAACCTTAAATTCCCACCAGCCTCTCAACTTGGCTTTCTCTGCCTGGGGAGAAAGGGTCTTGCCTGGACTAGGGTGCCGTGGCATCATCACAGCTCAGCAACCTCAAATTCCTGGCCTCAAGCAATCCTGCCTCAGCCTCCCAAAATGCTAGGATTACAGGTGTGAGCCACCACACCTGGCCTTACTATTTCTTCTTTGGAAATGCCAGGACATGGCTCTGTGCTGATGAGGCTATTTGGGGAGCATTCTCATGGATCTATGCAGAGAGACAAGCTTATCAGCCAGTTGGTATCTGAGTCCCCCTGACGATCTGGTGGGGCATTGTGGGTGGGGTGGGGAGCTGCCTATTCTTTTGATTTCCAGAGACCTGGCCTCCCTCCCTGTGGGAGGTCAGGGTACCACACAGAAGCACATGATGACAGCACTGTACCCACACAGAACTAGTTTATTCAGTAGTATGGGGAATGAAAAAACAACAACAAAACTACCATATTTACAGTAACAATCAAACTGTACAATCTGATGGTTAGTATCAAGTTAGCATCCAGCATCTTTGTATTTTTTTAAATCAAGTCATCAGTAGTAAAAACCAGTTAAATTTTTAACCCTTTTCAGGAATTGCTGAGGGGAAAGGGCAGGGGGAGAATCCATGGCAGAGAAGCCAGAGGCCAGTCTTACAAATGAGAACAGGAACATTTTTTCCCCTGTTCATGGCCTCTTTTTCTAGCCACCTGCTCCAGAAGGAAAGTCAGTGACAAGTCTGGAATACATGCTTAGAATAAATGGTGACTCAGATGAATAGCAATTGGCAAAACTGAGGAGCAGGGAAGAGAGGTGGGGAGATGACAGCCTGGAGCAAGGGGAAGGGCGTTAGGCCCCCAAGCCAGGGCTGCTGGGACACACCCAACCTGCAATGGCCACATCAGACCCCCGGGACAGGACACGAACCCATCCCAACACAAAAAGCAAATAAATAAATATATATTAACTCTCTCTTCACAGGGAGCTGGGACAGAGCGAGGGAGAAAGAGGAACAGGACCTGGTCCTTTGAAGAAGAGAGCCAATTCCAAGAAGGGGTTAAAAATAGAACATGTCTCAGAGGCCACAGCAGGTCAGACAAAGTGGCATTTGTCTGATTTTGGGGGTGGGTGAGTGGACACCAGAACCCAAACGTGAGACCTGTGCTCAAGGCCCCTCAGGGCAGCTGAGCCAGCACTGCATGTGCTCTCCTCCCGCCCCACCCACACAACAGCAAAGAAGCGCAACTGAACACATGACTGGCCTGCCCCACGTGCGGGGCAGGCAGGAGAAATGAAGCACTTTTGGGTCAGCAAACTGAGCAAACACCTGGGCTGCGGCGCAGCCAGAGTCCAGGAAAAGGAGAGGGGCTGGGGCAGCCCTGCCGCCCTGGGAGCACAGGCTCCCCTCAAAACGTGTTCATGCAGCATTTGGGGGTCCGGGGGCACTGAGTCCTTCTGCCCCCTTGCCGGACAGGGCTTTTTCAGTTCCTGGGAGAGGCGGCACAGGCAGGTGAGGCGTGCCCTTTACTCTGACCCCTCGCCATTCTGAGGCCTGCCCGGGTGCAGCCTGCAGGGTTTGACACCCTGGGTGCATGTGGCTTTGTCCTTTCCTTTTGGTGATGGCAAATGAGGGGCAGGCCCCCCAAGAGTCCCTCTCCTCCCAGAGGCACAGCAGATGGGAAACTGAGGAGAGGCTGAGAAGCATCCTGGGAGGTCCTATCCTCTTTGGGAAGGGAAAGGGGAGTCAATTTCCAGCGTATAAAAAAAATTAATCCCTGAAGTCATGAAGAGTGGAGATCTTTTTTTAAAATTCTTTTTTCCTCTTTTCTGAAAAACTTTGTCTTGGAGATGTTGGCCCCAGGGGTCCAAAGTGCAGTGAGGGGGATGGTGGGGGAGGGAGTTGGCACTAGATGGCCTTAGGTGGGGCAGGCACCCCTCCCGGCAAGGCCCAGGCTCCTCAGATGGACGTTTCGTCGCTGCTGCTGCGGGCAGGCCGGGCAGGCGATGGGGAGCGGGCAGGATAAAGCACAAGACAGGAGCGGGCATGAGCGCGGCGGGGAGGGAGGGGGCTGCGGGCGGAGGAGCTCGGCCCGGGGTTAATGCAGGAAGTTAAAGAAGAGAAATCTGGAGAGGCAGGAAAGGAAAGTGGCAGAAAAGGCAGACAGAGGGTTAGTTGGAACAGAGGAGACAGTGAGAGCTTTCACCAGAAAAAGGAAACAGGAAAGCACCCCCAGCTCCCCATCCTCCCTCACTCTGCCCTATGCTGGGCTGCAATGCACAGGGCCAGGACAGGGTGGCCCACCCCACAGGGCACCATGGTGTGTGGGCACATTGTAGTAAGGAAGCTGGACCGTGCAACCCATTCATCCTCTGACTGCCAACCAGAGCGGCCTGGGGAGGCCTGGGGGCAGCTCTGCAGGGCTGCACCCTGTCCCGCCCACCCAGCCACACTCACTCGGAGCCTGACGAGTCCTCATCCACGGTGCCTGCCTTGATGCTCATGGCGATGGGCATGACCCCGTTCAGCTGCTCCTGGAGACTCTGCCGGGGCGGTGGGCGGGGAGGGGGCCCGCCCCGGCTGCCCTCACTCGCTGAGGAGCCCCGAGAAGACCCTGTGCCCTGCTCCAGGGGTAGCCGTAGGAGGCTGCTCTTCTCATTGATGGTGGGCAGACACTTCTTCTTGAGGATGCCTGTGGAGGGCAGGCGCTATGACATGTAGGCGGAAGGCGCAGGGGGCTGTCCTAGAAAGCCCAGCAGCCATGGGGGCCAGATGTGGGCGTGAGGTTGCTAACTGGAGAGTGTGCAGCTGGGGGTGCCTCACTCACCTTTGTGAGGCGGGGCAGAAGAGCCTGGAAGGTGGCCCAAGGACCCCTCCCGAGACAGGGCATCTCCATTCTCCCGTGGCCGCTCCTCGGGGGCCCTGTTGCCACCACTCTCCTTTGCTGTGGTCCCAAAGTCTCCCGGCCATGGGGTCTTCCCAGGCCCTGGGCCCCCATCTGGCAGGGAAAGAAAGATGATGAGGCCCAGAGGGCAGATGGCAAGGAGAGTCACCACTCCAGCCTTGCTGCTCAAGAACCCCGGGCTCCTGCCCGCCCACTGGCCCAAAATGCCACAGCCCCAGTGCTGGCCCACCCTTGGGGGTACTGTGCAGGGGCAGTCTCTCGGCTCCAGGCCCCAGCAGGCTATCCCAGCCCTGCTCTCCAGGGAAGGCAGCCGCCTCCTCTTCTTCCTCTTCCTCCTCCTCACTGTCTGAGGAGTGGGTGGAGGCATAGGAACCACTCTGGTCATCCTCCAAGGATAGGTCACTGTCGGAGTCTGTGTCAGGATCTGGAAAGCCAGGAAGAGATCACAGCCAGCCCCCCCCACCTCTACCAACCCTCAGCAAAAGCCAGCCGCTCCACTGGGTAGCCAGGGCCTTCCATCCTCACCATGCTGTTGGTCTTGACCTTCTAGGAACAGGCTGCTTGGGTCCCCCAGGCCAGGGGGCCCTTGGCCAGGGTTCAGTGTGGATTCCTCCCTAAGAAGACAAGACCATGCTGGAGGGGTCAGCTTGGCCCCTTGCCCAGAGTCCCATTTTCTTCTCTCCTCTGGGATCCTGCCTTAGGTCCCTTACTGCTCCTAATTCAAGTTACCACCCATATGAGCCATGGTGTATGCTGCTCAGCTCCCAGCAGCTGGCTGGCCTGGGTCCAGCAGGCATGGTCCTCTCCTCCCCTCCTCAGCCCTCCCATCTCCAGGGTTCACCTCAGCAAGAAGGGGATGTAGCTGGGCTGACTCTTGCCCGAGCGGCTGGCGCTGTGCAGAGAGCCGGCTGAGTCTCCATAGGGCTGGTACAGCTGCCCATCTGCGTAGGGGCTGGGGCAGTTGTAGGACTAGGCAAGGAACAGAGAGGTCGGTCAGTGGGGGAGCAGGAAGGGACAGCCCCAGGCTGGGAAGTGGAACGGTAGAGGGAACTTGCCCTAAGTTCTACCTCCCACATGGCCAGGTCTGAAAGAGGGAGCCCCCACATCTCTGCTGCCCCATATTGGGGTCTGGCAGTAATCGTAGCTCCACCTTACCTGTCTCCAGCCCCATCTCCCACAAAATCCTACACCCCTCAAGGTCTCCTTCCCAGGCCTCACATACCATTTCACCACTCCTCCTTCCAGGGAGGGATGGAGGGATGGTGAAAAGGAAAGAGGAGAGCAGGCAAGAGTACAGAGAACAGGCTCCTTGCGCCTCCTGTGCCCCCATACCCCTCTGCCTCTCTGGCCCCTAGCTCCCTCACCGAGGTCAGGGTGGACTTGGTGGTCAGAGCAGGGTCAGGGCTGGGCTTGCGGCTACAGGCAAACTTGAGTGCTTTCCGGACCTCCTTGCTGAGCACCACGTAGGAGAGGAAGATGAAGGGGCCCTGGCAGGCAAGAGGCAGCAACAGTCTGAGCATACTCAGGCACCCCACAGCCATGCTTGCCCCCCTCCATGGGCCAGGCCAGGTACCTGGATGCAATTGCAGGCAGCAAAGAGGTAGTGGAAGAGGAGAGTGTCACTGTTGACGGAGAGCAGTGCCAGCAGCCACGTGGCGCTCAGCAGCAGCAGGACAGCGAAGGAGGGCCGCAGGCCCAAGCTGGGGAGTGGGACTGGCTGTGAGTCTGGCCATGAGGCCTCCCACACTGGTGCCCGCCTACTGCCCAGACACCCCTACCCCATACTCACACAGGGCCTTTCTTCTCAAAGCCCTGCCGCTGAGCAGCACAGGAGGCCCGGGCCGCCAGGATGTACAGGAAGACACTCATCTAGGCAAAGGAGAGAGATCACCCAGGGGACAGACAGCTTCTACCCCACTGCATGGGGCCCTGCAGCCTCACTGAGCCCTTTAGGATCCTGTTCATGAAGGGAGTCCTGAGGACACCCTCAGTCTGCTCACCCCCAACCTACTTCCTAGCACTTACCGAGACAGCAAAGGCTACTGGGCCAGCAAAACTCCAGATGAGCGTATCATAGATGGAGAGCCAGCAGAAGTCGGGGTTCCCATAGCCCTCAGGGTCCAAGCCCACAGCTAGACCTGGGAGTGTGGAGACAGCAGCAGGGGAAGGGGGATCAGGGGCCTGGGAAGCAGGGCTGTACGTAGGCAGGCTCAGCAGGCCAGGCAGGGAACCCATGGAGAAGGGTTCCACCCACCATCTGCCCATGCCATCTTCTCCAGAACGGGGACCAGCCCCTGGGTGGGGGCCTCAGGGCCTGGCATGGGGGTGGGGTACCTGTGATGAAGGCGGGCACGCCCCAGCCCAGCATGTAGTAGAAACGCATGGGGCCAGCATTGACGTCGCGCACCTCAGTGAGTGCCCGGTACAGGTGCAAGGCCTCCAGCAGAGCCCAGGAGAAGGCGCAGAGGTATAGAAAGTGCAGCAGGATGGCGATGACTGTGCAGGCAAACTGCGGGCCCAAGCCACACTGGTCAGTGCTCGGGGCACACTCAGAGCTTGGGCTCTGCTTCAGCTCGTGCAGGGGAGCAGGGTCTGGGTGTTGGGAGCTACTTTGGGAAGTCTGGCCAGAGGGGTCTCTGGGATGCTGGGGGATTCAAGGGGAGCTGGAAAAGAGGGAACCGTGGGCCAGGCGCTGGGCTGGGCTCTTTACCAGCGTTAATGCTGCAGGAGCAAGGATTGCGAGTGGGGGCTGGGGAAGGGATCCTGAGGGAACCTGAGAGGTCTGGAAGTTGGGGAAGGTCTCTGGGCAGTAGGGGCATCTTACAGGCAGGTCAGCTTGGTTGATTCCTAGTAGGAAGACCAGCTGAGCCAGGCCCAGGGCGGCCGTCAGATTCCGTCGGATGCCGTGTTGGTTGGAGCGCAGGGCACGCAGGAGAGTGAGGAAGCAGAAGGTGAGCAGTAGGGCAGCCAAGGTGACCCCTAGAGCCACGTATGTCAGTGTCTTCAGAGGCAGGATCTCCCCATTCTGCAGGGTGGGTGGCAGGGGGCCAGGGGAATTAGGAAGAGCAGGGTCTGAGCGCCCAGCCCAGTGCCCTGGTCTCCCACCCACAGCTTTGTGGCTGTCCCTGGTGGGTCCAACCTCCCGCCGGGACACGTCCATGAGCACAGCGAAACTTGTCATGTGGTTGCACTGGCAGCTGACATGGCTCTCATTGCGGAAGACGACTTCGCAGCCTCGGGCTGACCAGCCACCTGTGCCGCTGACCCTGCACGGGGAAGGCAGGGTCAGGGAGACAAAGACGGTGGGATGCTCAGGGGCTGGGCTTTCGGCCCAAAGCCCTGGGGGTGAAGGCAGCGCAGGCTCACAGGATCGAATGGTTCCAGAAGACACAGATGGGCTTGGTCCGCTCCTCCGTCTCCAGCAGCCGGAACTGCACCGTGACTGGCTTGTCCAGGGCACGGGGCAGCAGCTCCTCATCGTCATGGACGCTGATGCTCACCACAGGCGTGTTGATGACCGGGCGTTTGGGGACTCTGAGGTGGGCAGATGCACAGACTGGGAGACGCCCCCTGAGACCACCTCTGTGCCTCAGCATACACGTGCCAACCCATGTCCCCATCCATCCCTTGTCCCCTAGCCACCGACCTCAGGCTGCGCTTGTCCGGGTCGTAGTTGTGGGGCAGTAGCCCGGCCAGGGTGCGGTAGATGATGACGCTAGCCACAGCCTCACCCTGGCTCAGCTCCGGGTGCCGCCGCTGCCGCCGTGCCAGCTCTTCCAGCTCCTGGGCCTCTCCGGGGCCCGCGGGCCTGACCACGGGGGTCATCTCTGGGAGCAGAATACTGTCACACTCAGCTGGGCCCTGCCCTCTGTGGAGTCTGCACAGATACCCAGGATCTGCCCCTTGGCCCCCACTGACCTCTGAAGACAGACTCAGGCAGAATGACTGTCGTCTCAAGGTCCGGGGGCCGCTCCCCACGCAGCGCCTCATAGCGGGGCAGCTTGGCCCCAGCGAAGTTCCCCTTGTCCAAGCGCACTATGGAGATGACTGGGAAGGGGGATGGTCACAGGGTGGACACGGTGAGGAAGGCAGGCCTCGGCATGGCTGCCCTTGAGGGGGGCTCTCTCCACAAACCCCTCCCAACCTGGGTGCCAGCCTCACCAATGTTGGGTGTGACAATGGTGAAGGGGCTTAGGTAGGTGTGCCGCATGTTCTGGGCCAGGGCGCTGGCGTAGGCCTCATAGTGCTGGAGCAGCCAGGCGGTGCCACCCTCTGTCTGCTGGATCAGCTCCCAGTGCCGCTTGTTGGCTGCGTCCAGGAGGGCACTGCCCACCCGCAGCAGATTCTGGGGTGGGCATGGTCACAGTGGATGTGCTCGCAGCCCACACCTGTCATCCCCGCCCCCAAGCCCCAGCCTGTGCCCAGACCAGTCCCCGCTCCCCACCCATCACACCCGTCCCTCAGCACTCACCACTGGGAAGCCCCCTGGTCCACACTACCCGCCCTGGTCACTGGACACTCTGCCTCTAACCTTCCTCCCCACTCTAAATAAGAGCTTCTCAGCCCCTGTGCCTGAACCCACACAGATGTCCTGAGGGACTGCTCCTCCCAGCGCTTGGTACGGTGGACAGACCTCTGCTCCAGGTCAGACCATGTCTGACATAGACATTATTTTCTATGGGCACCTTGATACAGAAATGGTTGGGAGAGGTGTTCTAAATACCCACGTGCAGGGCCATGGTTCACGGGATCTCACAGAGGCCTCGTGCCAGGTGGGAACTCCCTGAGGGTGAGGTAGGGAGCGCCCCCACTCTTACCCCTGGGTTGCCAGGAGCAGGCTCACTCACCGTGACCCCCACCTAACAGCCAGCCCAGCCTCCTCCAAGCCCCACCTCGGTGAAGTGCACATCCTGCGTGGCAGACAGCCCAAAGCCCCGCTGGGCGCTCTCGTGGGCCAGCAGCCGCGTGGCCAGCTGGTAGGCCACCTTGACATCACTGCCGAAGTAGCCAGCTGTGTGCTGTGTGGCGTTGCGCAGAAGCAGGGCCAGCCTCTGGGAGCGCCCCGAGTCCAGGCCTGACTCGTTCCGCTGCAGCCTCTCTGCCTGGACAGAAAGGGTGGAGGGCAGGGGTCAGCGCAGCGGGGCAGGAATTAGAACTCGGGAGCAAAGGGCCTGGATAAAGGGGAGAGATGGCCTCTCTAGGTGGGGCCCCAGAGGCTGGGATTTCAGAATCCCTTTTCTCAAAGATGGCAGTGGGGACTAGTGAGCTATGGGCGGACGAGAAGGGAGAGGGAGGAGATGGAGATGAAGGGTCCACTTACAAAGCCCTTCAGCTCTGAGAAGGTGACCGACGTGCAGTTGAAGAGGTTTGGGGGGAGCCAGCCCCTGTGCTCATCACAGTGGCGCACAGCTGTCCCTGAGAGAAGGAAGCCGAGAGGGCTGGACTCAGGGAGACACATAGGACACAGGGAGACATCCCTTAGACACAGCACAGTGCAGGTTTTTCGGCTTTTTTTTTTTTTTTTTTTTTTTTTAGAGACTGGATCTTGCTCTGTTGTCTAGGCTGGAGTGCAGTGGTGTGATCATAGCTCACTGCAGCCTCGAACTCCTGGGCTCAAGTAATTCTCCTGCCTAGGCCTCCTGAGTAGCTGGGACTACAGGTGCATGCCACCACACCCGGCTAATTTTTCTATTTTTTGTAGATACAGGGTCTCATTATGTTGCTCAGGCTGGTCTCAAACTTCTGGCCTCAAGTGACCTTCCCACCTCAGCCTCCCAAAGTGCTGAGATTACAGATGTGAGCCACTGCACCCGGCCATTTTTCAGCATTTTTGTTAAGAGTCTGAGATATAGACATGCCTGGGCCACCTTGGGAGAGGGGGGAACAGTGAGCCAAGAAAGGTAGGACATGGAGTCTCCAGGACTTAGAGGCCAGAAAGCAGGGTCCCAGGATCTGCAGCCAGGAGCTTCCTGCCCTCGCCACACTGACGGCAGAGGCCACATCCTCAATATCACATCTGGGGCCTCCAGCACCTACCAAAGGAGCCTTTGGGGCAGGGGGCAGCAGCAGGCAGCCCGAAGCGAGTACGGGGCCACCAGATCCCAGCCTCAGTCGCCCGTGGGCAGCTGTCGTAATTCACTGCAGGCAAGAACACACAGTCACCCTGGGGCAGCTCCCCCTCTGCAGCTCTGCCCCGGGCTCCCCATCCCTGCCCCAGGCTCCTCTGGCCTTTGACCAGCCCCTCCCGGCTTTCCTGGGATGCTGCTACCTGGCACACAGTGGGGAGGGCTGCCCACCCATGCCAGGAGCCCCACCTTCACAGCCATTGGTGGTGACCTCAGCAAAAGGGTTGTCACAGCGGTCGCACTGGCGCCCAATGACACCTGGCTTGCATGGACACTGGCCGTCCTCCGGGTCACAGACTCGGGACAAAGAGCCTGTGGGGTAGCAGTCACACAGGAGGCAGGTGTGGCTGCCAGGGGGTCGGTAGTGGTTCTCCTGGGAGCAAGGAAGGAGAAAAGGTGTCACTGGCTGAGGCTTTCTGCCCTGTGGCCCTCTAGAGAGAGGCTCCCTGACCTCAGGTCCTGTCAGGAGTAGTATTCAAAATATTTAACAACTGGCAATGATTTGGAGCTGAACCCATCAGTGAGATGCCAAGCAATCAGAACAGACTGCAGACAACCTCTACAGGGGGCCCAGAGCTCACCAGTTAAATATCGGTCCTGGGTCCCCCTGCACTCCAGACACATGAAGACACATAGCCACTTGCCCTGCCCATTAGAGCACAGGCACACAGCCCTCAGCTCTCTGCATGAAGGCCCATCTCTCCTATTTCCCTCTAGGGCCCCAGAGGTGTGGACAGAGGCCCAGGCAGCCATGGTGTAGGCTTGGTTGGGGCTGTCACCTTGCAATGGCACTCTCCGCTGGTCTTGTTACAGTCTGGGTCGAAGCCTTTGCTGACATCACAGTTACATGGGCCACATGTGGGATGTCCCCACCAGCCACGGGGACAAGGCTGGTCAATCCTGCAGAGAGAGGCCCAGGCAGCAGTGAGCTCCCTCTGCCACATAGATTAGCCACGTGAGGCCCTTCTGACCCTGGCTATAGGTCAGCAAGGCTTTCAGGGCTCTGAGGGACACACTGAGATGAGCTGCAGCCACTGGGACCTGCTGCTGCATGCTCTGGTCCACTTACCTGGTCTCACAGTATGGCCCAAGGTAATTTGGGGGACACTCGCAGGTATAGCCGTGGGGGGCACTGGGCTTGCGGGTACACACAGACTGGTGCTCACACGGGTTCAGGTCACATACATTAGTACAGTTGTCACCATAGTAACCTGCGACCACAAGAACCAGAAAGGCTCAATCCTCACCCTGCCCTGGCACTGTCTTCCTTCAAACCCACCTTCATCTACTTCCTTCCACTCTGAGCATCAGACCAGCAGGCTGTGGCTTTGTAGTGTAGGAGACTAAGGCTCAGAGAGGTGATATGACTGGCCCCAGGTCACACAGCAGAGCCACAGGGAGACCCAGGCACTTGCTAACCTGCCCCAAGGCCCTGGGTCCCTAGCATACCTGGATCACAGCTGCAGGAATAGCTGTCCCAGTCGTTGCTGCAATAGCTGTTGGCAGGACACGGGTTCGAGTCACAGGGGTCTGGCAGGCTACAGCCCAGTTCCACGTTGATGCTCTCCCCACGGCTGGGATCCAGACTGCTAACACCCTCAGGTGTCTCGCTTACCCGCACGCCCTGGAGGGACAGAGCCAGTGTTGGCCATCAGTGGAGCGGGGCTCCAGAGGACGGTGGGGATGGCAGGGCCGGGGAAGATGCTCACCTGCAAACAGCCCCGGAAGCCACGGGCCACACTGCTGCCTGGCCCAGGCACTCCTCCCACCGTAATGTTGCTCAGGTGTAGCCCATGCAGCCGGGGGCCCAGATTGCCCTCTGCTCTCTGCTGCCCATAGTCGAAGGACAGGATGGCATGGCCAGGGCCCCCACTGGCTCCCAGTGCCAGCTGTGCATGGTGCCAGTCGCCATCATTGGCCCGGCCGGGCTCCAGCCGGAGAGACGAGGCCTGGAGCCCTGTGCCCTCCACGCTCAGCACCACGTGGCCCCCCCGCAGCTGGCACCAGGAGGACAAAAAGAAGGGTCAGCAGACCACCTTAGTCACTCTTCTTCCAGCCCACTGTCCCCCTTCCTAGACCACCAAGCCCATCCTGCTGCCCAGCTGGGGCCACAGAGGAAAGCGTATTTATTTCCCTCAGGCCCAGTAGGTGGCAGCATTGATCTCCCAAACTAATGCAGCCGCCTCTATATCCAGCTCCCCCATACACACCCCAGCCACTTCTGTCCAACCCCCTGGAGGCTACTTCAGCCCCAGCCAGGCCAAGGCCTGCAGCCCCCACCCCTCCCTGCATCACCTGCAGGGTGATGGTGCTGCGCCCCCTGGTGACGGCCTGCAGCAGGACGCCGTCGGCCTGGCGCGTGCGGAACATGAGGCTGAGGTGCCAGGGCTGGGAGATGGGCAGTGAGAGGCCATGCCAGGCCACCAGGCTGCTACCCAGGAAGTGCTGTGGATTGGCCATTTCTAGGGAGGCAGATAAAGGCAGGCTCTGAAGGGCGGAGCCGCAGAGTGCCCCAGGTGCTGTGATGCTCCGAGTAGTGGCTCCACTGGAGACAGGACACTGCCTACTTGGTGCCCACTCCCGTCGTCAACCCTGCCCTCCAGAGCACTGACCTGCCCTGGGCCCGCCCCACCCTATGCCTGGGCCTGCCTCTGACTGGGCCCTTTGTCTCCTGTGCTGCCCTCTCGGGGCTCTGCCCAGACACGCTCTTCCACCCACAGCCCAGCTCAGCTGAGCCCTGCCCACGGCCTGCCCCGGCCCTGCCAGTATTCCCAGACTGTTGGCAGCACCCAGACCTCAGCCAATGATGGCTGTCTCTCCTACCCTGGGCACAGCTCTTGCCCCCAAAGCCCAGGGGGCACTGGCAGCTGAATGTGTCCCACTGGTTCACGCAGGTGCCTCCATTATGGCAAGTGTTGCTGTCGCACACGTTCTTCTTGGCAGGGCAGCCTGGAATGGAGAGAAGGGGGCTCAGTGGCCCCGGGCTGGGGCTCCAAAGAGAAAAACTGTGGCAGTAGCTAGAGAAGGCTTTGAGATTCCCTATTCTGGTGTCCCCACACCAGGCACGGCCTCTGTCTCTGGGCTCCCAGCTTTGTCCCACCCCTAGACCCCATACCAGGCATGGTGCCATTGTTGGCAATGAAGTCGGCCATGTCCACGTGCCGGCTGTCCACCTGCAGGTTCCTCATGCAGCCCACGAAGTGCCGCATTCGGACGGGGAAGCTCTCGGGCAGGTCAGGCACCCCACCCAGCAGCAGGGGGCCCGTCAGATCCAGGGACCTGGAGGAGCAGAAAGGGAAGGAGGTGGCCATGAGGGAGGGTTGGGAGCTTCTGGCTCTCCTCTTTCCCTATGCCCTGTCACCAGGCCAGAGAGAGGAAAGGCCTAGGCAGGAGTCCAAGGGGCCCTACAGAGTAGCACCAGGGGAAGGAGAGTCACCTCCAACCTGGAGCTGCTCTTGTCTCATATCCACGCCCTCCCCAGACTGCCCCACAAGGCCTTGCTCTAGTTCCCCAATCCTGACCCCTCCCCAAGATGGAGTGGGGCCTAAGGGACCCGAGGTGAGGGAGGGCCCCCATCTAGCTTGGTTCCCACATCGGAGCCCCCTCAAGCCCACCCTCTCCACCTCCCCTCCGGGCCTGGCCCCGCGCCTCCTCCCACCCCCTGGCCCTTTCCCCTGCTCACTTCTTGCTGCCACCCTGGGTGCCCTGCGCAGCACAGGAGTAGTTGCCCAGCACAGCCCCGAAGTGTAGGGCCACCCCTGTGTCGCAGCCATCCACGGTCACCACGGCCACCTTCTGCTCGGATGGGCCCTGCGGGAGCCCTGTCTGACCCAACAGTGGCTGTGGACAGGCAAGAGCAGAGAAGGGAAAGAGTGGGCAGGAAAGCCACGAGGTTCATGGGCAGCACACCTGTCGCACTTCTGTGTACACCCATACAACGCGGGTACAGACATGATTTATGTGCTTAACTCCCTTCCTCAGTGTCCATCTGAGTCTGTGCCTGTCTAATGGAACACGGGGCATGGAGCACTGCCCAATGGGGTGGGAATGCCCCAGCAGAGTGGCAGTCCCCACCCACTTCCTTCCTCTCAGCTAAGAGTGCCACGACCAGCCCCCTGGAGGCTGCCACCCAGGTCTGGGTGGGCACCTGAGCCAAGAACAGAACCCTCCAACCCCTCTGTCCCCTCCCATACCCACCTTGTTGTAGTACTTCAGCTGCACCGTGTGCCACTGGCCATCACTGACCCCTCCGGGCACAAATGGGGACACAGTGGTGGTCGACTCCCCTAGGGAAAAGACCAGGTGAGCTGGGACACCAGAGGAGGGCAGGGATGGGGGGTGTTCATGGTTCGGGCTGCACCCAGGTTTGGCAGGGCTTGGGGTCAGGGCTGAGACATGGGCCTTTGGAAGACGGGCAAGGACAAGGCACCCGGGATCACCTGCAGAGAAGGTGAGCTGGACCTGCTCCTGGATCACTTCGAGGGCCACAAAGTCATGCTTCTCGTTGAAGCGCCCATTGTACAACAGCAGCCCATCACGCTCCTTTGTGGCAAACCTGAGCAGGAGTCGGGGATGGGGGTAGGGAATGGTGCACCCACCTGGATACTAGCACCCCAGCCACCTCACCAGCACCCGGTCCTACCCAGGACCCTCCAGGGGGCTGACACCTTAGCCAAGACTATGGGCCCTGGGGCTAGAATGTGGAAGATGGGCCCAAACGAGGAACCTGGCTTCTGGGCTTCCCACCCTGGAGGTGGGCGGAAGGAGTGACAGGCAGCCCCTGGTGGGCAAGGAAGGTCCGCTGGCAAAGTGCACAGGCAACCCCCAGAGCAGACCTGGCTTTGCCAGCAACCCGCGCCCAGCACCAATGCTGCCTGACCTCCCACTGTATCCCAGGAAAGGCACACCCCAGACTCCCACCAGGCCCCCTGCCCCATCCCAGCACCCAGCCACTCACGAGAGGGCCAGGGTGAAGTGGAAGCGCTGGCGCAGGCCACGAAAGGTGATGAAGGAGCGGGCAGGGAAGCTGCGTGTGGTCACCTGGCAGTAGGGCTTCTCGAAGTCTCCAGATGGGCAGTCACACTTGAAACCACCCACCAGCAGGTTGACACAGGTGCCCCCATTCTTGCAGACACCTGGGGTGCAACGGCCTGAGCGGGCACTCACCTCACAGTGCTCACCTGGGCCAGAGGAAAGGCGAGTGAGTACCAAGAACCTGAGGAGGGGAAGGGGAAGTGGAACCCCCACCCCAGTGATAGGTCCTGACCCCTATAATGCTCCCAAACTCCCCTGGGCAGCCCCACTTCCTCTCGTGTGCCCATCGTCTCTGGATCCACGAAGCCCAGCCCTTCCCGGGTGCTCTGTCCAGCCTACTGTGCCATTCTCACAACTCCCCACATGGCTCCCCTGTGAGTTCCTGGCAGCTCCCAGTCCCTTTCCCACCCCTATTTGGGCTTAATAAGTACAGGCCTGCTGGGGCCCCTGGTTGTGAGGCCCAGATCCCAGTAGCCTTCAGCATCCTGCTACCCAGCAATCTTGGGGATGCTCTGGCCCCCTGCAGGAGTAAATGTGCATGGAGGGGAAAGGCCTGCAGGACAGCATGAGGGCTGTGCCAGCCCCTCCACTCCGCCCCCACCCCACAGCTGCTTTTGTCCCCGTCAGGCACCAAGATCAGTTTTTCTCCCTGGGGATGGGACCGGCTTCCACTTGGATTTATCGGGGTTATGGGGCCAGGGGAGAGAAGCTGGGTCCTCCCAGGAATGGGGCAGAGAACTCCCACCCTGAGCCCTGGGGTCCTGACTGAGGGCCTCTGTGCACATGGGAGATGCTGAGAGGGTCGGGAACTGAACTCTGGGAGCAGATAAGGATTCCATGGAAGAGATGAAAATCCCAGCAACATCAGATGGGAAAATCCAGCCCTTTCTCTCCCTCCCGATTCCCAGATTCTAGAGATAGGTTCTCAGCTCCTGTGCCTAGTGACTGGCTCTCGTTTCCATGGAAACTGTTGTTCGCCTACTATAAGCAAACCCCTCCATTCTCCTGGACAAAGACTCTCCTCCCCTCCCCCAAGCCCACCCCTCCCCTTCCTCCCACCCTCAGCAGCAGCAGACAGGAGTCAAGTCTGGCAAGTTCTGGTCAGAAAGATGCAGCAGGGAAGGGAGTGGGGCCTGCCTCCTGGGGCTGGCATAGCCAGTGGGCATGGCTGGGGAGGACAGGGAGCAAAGCTGAGGCATCTAGGGAGGAAAAGCACATGGGAAGCAGGGCAGGGAATGTCCTGAGAAGCAGGAGCTTGAAGGGAGGGATGAGGGGCACAGGGCAGAGGCAGTGGGGTCCCAGAGAGAGGCTGGGACAGGACGTGTAAAGGCCTCGGCTCACAGGCCAACAGGGAGGCCTCCTAGCCAGGACCACTTTATGGGCACCGGGCAGGAGTGGAGCCATTCTGCCCAGGGCTACACAGGGGCAGTGATCTTCCTGAGCATGCTTATCTCCAAACCCAAACCCCTCCAGTTTGCCCAGCTCTTATGTGCCTTCACCTAAACGCCTGGGGAGAAAAGTGCTTGCTGCAGGCCAGAAAGGCAACCCAGTCAGCAGCTGGGAAGACCAGGTTCTAGGCCTAGCCTCATCTCTAATCAAGCTGTGAGATGAGACCTAGAGCAAGTCACCCAAGCTCAGTGTTCCCTTAAATCAAAGCCAACACTTTCCAAAGACCAGTTCTTTCCTTGTATCAAATTAAATTAATCCTCACAACCAACTTATGTCCTAAGTAGGTTCACTATCTCCATGTTAAATTACTGAGTCCCAGAGAGGTTAAGTAACTTGCTCAAGGTCACACAGCTACTAGTGGCAAAGCTGGACACACACCCAAGCAGACTGGCTCTGGCGCTAGTACTGACCTCGATTACTGCCGCTAGGTGTGTGCCTGTGTAGTGAGGAGAGGCTCCTTGCTCTGCCTTCCTCAACGGGTTGTTGTCAAAGAACAAGTGCGATTTATGAATGCCCAGTGTAACTGTGCCTTACTCTGGAAAGAAATGCGGCGGCCCCTGTCACTTAGCCTGATTTGTGCTTGAGATACAGAGTCTCCCTTGGCTCACCCGTGTAGCCGTCGCGGCACAGGCAGGTATAGCCGCCCTCGCGGCTGCGGCAGCGCCCGTGGGGGCCACAGGGCCGCGAGTAGCAGAGGTCCACCTCGGTCTCGCAGTAGTCGCCCGTGAAGCCGGGCGGGCAGCGGCAGCGCAGTCCCCCGACGGGGTGGATGGGCCGGAAGAGCACGGAGGAGGAGGCGATGAAGGGCGCGGACGAGTCGAAGCGCAGCACCGACACGCAGCGCATGTAGTTCTCGCAGGGCTCGCGCAGGCAGATGTTGTCGTCGAAGGGCAGCACGCGCTGCGCGGAGATGGCTGTCAGCAGGCTGCGGTTGAGATACAGGCGCTCCTGCAGGTCCTCCGAGGGCAGGAAGGGTGGCCCGCCCCCGGGCCCGGGTGGCTGGCCCACCGACAGGCTCACGTTGAGGATGTGGCCGCCGGGGGCATCGGTGTCCCGCTGCACGTTGAAGACCACCACGTGGTCCGGGGGCGTGGCTAGCGTGGCCGCCACGGCCTGAATGAAGAGGCCGAGCAGCGGGGACAGGAAGCGTTCAGGAGACATGTCCTCCAGGCGCAGTGTGATGCTGTGTGTGAGCATCTCGTCAGTGATGATGGTGACCCGCAGTGCACACTGGGCCGACACGCTGTGCACGCCATCTGCGGAGAGGCAACACAGGTCAGATCCAGCCTGGGGTGGGCTGGCAAGCCCGGACCTGGCAGGCTGTGGCGGGGGGGTCCCTGTGCAGGAGCACACGGAGGAGGGAGCCGGAGCGGCTGAAAATCAGCGGGTTAACTCCTGTACTACAAGCCAAGAAAAGGCTCTTTTCTTATTGGCGGAAAGGTGTCCAGAGAGGTCTGTCACCTGTAGGTAAGTCACTCGTTGAGGTATCAGCCCCCATAAGTGCTTAAGGGGATGAGATTTTCAGAAGTTCTCTTTTCATACTTGCCCAAAGCCTTCTCTTGTGAAGCATTGCACACCTTTCAGTGTCTGTGCACCTCTCCCGGCCCAAGCCACGGGTACTGCTCCCTTATACCACAGTCAGAGCTGCCCGCACAGGAGCCCTGCTTCCTCTTTTTCTTCTCTACAGGGCCCAGAGCACCATGGAGACCCACAAATATCATCACCCTGAGCCCTCAGACTCTATACCTCAGCACTAGGATAATCCTGACCCTGGCTGTGCTCCCAACTCCCCCACTGTGGTGGGTGGGGGGAGGGAACTGGGTCAGTGGGCCACCCAGCCCCCTCCCACTGAGCCCATAGCTGCTTGGGCACAGGCCCACTATCTCCATGGCAACACCAGGCACAAAGCATTCTTCCCGCCCAACTCTCCCCACTGTTGTGGGTAGCCTGGGGGGCCCCACCCCAGGAAATCCAGCTGAGCCACCTTAACTGGTGGCAGCACCACCCACTGCCCCATGCTGGAGACAGGGTGAGTGGGGGTTGGGAAACTGGGAGCAGAGATGGAAGGGCCTGGGCAGCTCTCCACCCGAGACCCCAGGGCCCCACTGGGCCAGTCTCTTCTCTGGCCGTAGGGCCTTGAGCTACTCATCACCAACTTGGCTCACCATGTTAGACCCAAATGCCTGCCATACCCCAGACAGACTCACTGATAAACAGCTAAGTACTAGCACACACTCGCTGGTGTCTCACTCCACCCACACACCCTAACCTCAGAAATACCACACACACCTGAGTGCACAAACACACCGGAATGGATTCTTAGCTCAAAAATGAAAGCTGGGAGCCAAGGGGAGGAGGAAATAGCTTGGCAGGGCTATAAAGGATGTTCATATTTTTATTTCCTACAATGCCTTACACATAGTAGGTGTTCGGCAAACACTGAGATGTAGATGGGAATCTATTCAGTCTCTGTAGAGAAGAAATGGTTGTTAAAACACAGCAGAAGGGGCCCCAACTAGATATAAAACAGGAATGCTCACCCTAGCAGTCATGGGCAGGAGCCAGCGTCCTGGGGTGGGGTGGGAGTAGGAGAGGGACATGGGAACAGATTCTGCGTCTGTGTCATACGCACTTGAGGTGGCTGACACACTGGCCACGGCTCAGCTGAGCCTGGGAAGGCTGCAGGCAGACACCCATCCCAGCCGCCCTCGGCCGGCCGCCCGCCTGCCCGCACAGCTCTTACCAACACGCCTGCCATCGTCGCCCACTTCTGCTCCTCCCACTCTCGTCCTGAAGCTGCTGCACAGGCTGCTCCTTCTTATCTAGTGTACCTAGACACCAGTCCACAGTCCTCCGAGCCTTCTAACCTGCCCTAAGCTCACCTGCTCCAGGAAGCCTGCTCAGATTTATGACCTCAGGCTCTACTTTCCTCCCCTTTCAGGCCTCCGGGTGCTCAGGTACAGTGCTGGCCCAGGCTTTGTGTACCTGGTGCCTCTGCCCAATGATTGCATGATGGGATACTCCCTCCAGGCAGAAAGCAGCCCAAGACTCCACACATAGTGCTCCTAACTGATTTGGGGAGGAGAGAGGCAGTCAAGGCCGATGAGCAAGAGAAACTTTACCACCCTCAGCCCTGGGAACAAACACTCCTCCTGTGTCCCTCTCCACCATCTCAGGCCCCGCCTGTTCCCCTCTCCCAGCATGTCTCTGTTGCTTCCCATCTGGTCCCCCATCTGTGGCCACCTGCCCCTTCTGCTATTGTCCCCATCCTCAACAGTCAACCCACCGCTCTCTCTTTTCTTTGTCCCTCTCACCTCCCTTGACCTGGGTCACCCCTCAGGTGCAAAGGCAGGGTGGGAATAGGGGTGGGGGTGGACTGCCTGAGCTGCCCTCCTGAGTAGAAAAGAAAGAGTTGGGATGGCCTCTGACCCCAAGGAACACCACCTGTGCCCAGAGCTCAGCCAGCCACACCTGGAAAAGTACCAGGTCCCAGACTGTGGCAGAATCAAACTCCCAGCCTCTCTTCTCCAGCACATATGCCAGTGGAGGCTGGAGGCCTGGAGGGGCTCTGCTGTTCTGGGGGCTACCCAGGCCATGGACAGGAGCTCCTGTGTGTCCTAGCAGAGGGAAAAGGAGGCAAGGGGAATTTGGGCTCCAGAAGAGCCATCAGCCCAAGCTGGGGCAGCTGCAGCCACAGGGAAGAGAGAGGGGGAAGCCACAGAGGCACTAACACAGAGACCAAAGAGGGAAGACAAAGGCCCAGGAAAAGAGCCAGCAATGGGGAGAGGAGGAGAGAGACACACAGGAGCCGGGGGAGAGGGCCATGGGGAGAGGCAGTGCTGAAGGGCCCCGCATGGGCAGGGGCGGGAAAGAAAGAAGAGACAAAGAACAAGAGAAGGAAAACAAAGGGGCAGTGGGAGTCAGTTCCCCCTCACCCCAGCCTCCCTGAAATCTGGGGTTGCCGTGGTGACTGCCTCCAAGGGTCAGGGCCATGGGAGAGGGTGGGGCCAGGACTAAAGGGCCAGCGGGCTGCCCTGGGTGCTGCCCTAGCCTTCCCCCTAGCCTAGGGAAGCCCAGGTCTGCGGCTCTGCAGACCCCCAGGAGGAGACTAGAGGCTGGGTGGGGGCCCTCCTCTGCGCCCATCCCCAGTGCCTGGCCACACTCACCTAGGGCAGGCTGGGGGTCGGGGACAAGAAGGAGAGGCCCTTCCCACTGTCTCAGGTGCCCCGGCACAGAGAGCACACACTTGGCATACAGGAAATCCAGCTCCCACTTCCTCCTCCTGGAGGGGACACTGAAGTGCCAAGAAGCACAGAGCCTTGTCTACAGCCTCCAAAAGCTCACACTCCCTGGTTCCCATGGCCACCTGAGAGGCGGGGCAGGAGAAGCATCTGTCCAGCAAGGACCACGTGTGGGGAGGGGACTGTAGCCACGCCCTGACTCTCCCAGACTCCCTGGTGGGAGTGGGGGCCTGCCACACTCTTCTTTCCCCCTTCCCTGATGTGTCTGAAGGCTGCCTGGAGCAGCGGTGCCCCCACCCATCCCTAGGGGTACAGCTAACAGTGGGCCCCTCATGAGGGTCCCAGTTGTCCCCAGGCTTGGGGAAGGTGCTCAGCACCTTGGGTCTGGTCCCTTCTTTGCTGCTACCTCTCACTCCCGTAGCTGATGAAAAAAAAAAAAATACACAGAATGCTGTCACCACCCTCTCCAACTCTCCTCCCCCAACCCTGCTGTCCGGGGAGTCTGCAGGCTGAGCGCTTGGCCAAGCAGCAGGAATGCCACAATGTGGGTCCTGTCAGGGCTCCCACGCCCCTGAGACTGTTCTCTCCCCATTGGAGCAGGTGCCTTGGGGTCTCTGCCCTCAAAGCCCAGCAGTCCCCTGGCTCATCCTGGTCCCCACAACCCTCCATTCCCTGAGCCTGGGCTAGTCATAGCCGGCAAGGAAGGCCTGGCACCCTAAGAAGAGCCCATGGGTGGCAAGGGGCCCAGGAGGCCTCAGCCTGCCCTGGCTTCATTGCAGCCCTTCCCCCACACCAGACCCCAAACCACGGACTCTGACAGTGGGGTCTGTTTGGACAGAGACAATGAGTTCTGGCCTCACTTCCTGCAGGAGCTCTGAAGGGGGGAGCTAGGCCAGGCTCTTTCTGCCTGGAGGGAAAAGAATGTGCTAGACAAAGTCCACAGCCGAGCCGAAGGGGCCAGAAGAGGACTGCAGGGTCCTGACCCCTTGGCAGGCAATCCTGTGCCCCCATGGCCCTCAGCTCTGCCAGAGGCTGGATGAGATCACAGGAATGCCCTGACGGGGCATGAAGGGTGCTGAGGGGCCTCCTGCCTCTCCTCCACCGCAGTCCTCTCCACCCCTCCCCCAGCTCTCACGGCCCCCTGGTCTTCCACACGCGCCTTTTCTCACAATTCTTGGCAGCCATAGCCAGGGCAGCCTCATAACACCTCCCCCACCACGTCACAAGCTGGTAGGCAGGGGGCAGCCAACTGAAGCAGCTCAGCCCTGCCTGGGACAGCAGGCCCGCGTCAGCTGCCAGGATTCCTGGGAGCTGGGGCTTCTTCCCAAGCTGGTTCTTGCCCCCTCACAGCTGTGCCAGAGAGGTGGGTCAGCAGCTCCTACCATCGTGGCTGCCCAGGCCCGCCCAGGGGCTAGCCCTACCCCAAAGCCACCTGGGCCCTTCCTTACCTGACACCAGCACGCTCATGATGGCCTCCAAAGGCCGGTTGTTGTCCAGAGCCCGGCTCAGCCTCAGCTCTCCCGTGGAGGCATTGAGCAGGACCAGGCTGAGTTCATTCCCCCGCTCAAAGCTGTAAGTCAGGCTATCTGAGATGTCAGGGTCATGGGCAGGCACTCTGCCGATGGCACCCCCGGGGAAGCTGCTCGAGCGGTTGGTGACATAGTTGTTGAAAAGGATCTCAAAGTTGCCCAGCACCGGCGGGTTGTCGTTGCGGTCAAGGAGGCGGACGTGGACTGTAGCCCGGCTCACCAGAGGAGCCGATGTAGCCTGGATGACCAGGATGTATTCAGGCCGGTCCTCGTAGTCTAAGTCTACCAGGGCTGTTAGCTCCCCGGAGAAGATGTCCAGCTGGAAGACCTCGGGGATGTTGCCCTCCACAATCTGGTACATGATCTGCGCATTGGTGCCTTCGTCAGGGTCAGTGGCTGTGACCCGGGCCACAGCTAGCCCAATGGGGCTGTTCTCTTCCACAAACACGTCAAACTCGTCCTGCTCAAAGACAGGTGGATTGTCATTCACATCCAACACAGTGACTGTCACTTCCATGGGCGTGCGGGCTGGGGGCATCCCCTTGTCCACCGCATATGCCCGCAAGATATACTGGGCCACATTCTCTCGATCTAGCCTTCGCAGTGTTCGCACAATGCCTGATGTGGACTCTACAATAAAGTCACCGTCTCCATCATCGCCTCCTTGAAAGGTGTAGAAGACCCTGCCATTAAGGCCTGAATCACGATCAGTGGCTGAGATCTGCAGGACACTAGTGAAGGGGGGCACATCTTCATAGACACTGCCCTGGTAGGAGTCCCGCAGGAACTGAGGGGCATTGTCATTCACGTCATTTACCAGGATCTCCAGGTAGGTGGTGTCAGACTTCTGGGGAATGCCATTGTCCCGAGCAGTGATGGCCAGGGTATAAGACACTTGGTCTTCATAGTCCAGCTCAGCCTGGGTGGTGACAGCTCCCGTGTCTGCATCAATGCGGAACTGGGGGATGCTGTCCTCCATAAAGTAGGTGATTCGGGCATTCTCACCTGTGTCCTCATCTGTGGCACTGATCAGCACTACTGTGGTGCCTGCTGGCCGGTCCTCATTAACATTCACTGTATAGTGGGAGCTCTGAAAGACGGGACGATGGGTGTTGGCGTCAGTGACATTCACCACGATCTGTGCTGTGTCCTGCCTCGTGCCATCAGAGGCAGTAACAGCCAGCACATACTGACGCTCAAGTTTGTAGTCCAGTGGCAGGGCGAGGGATACCAGCCCACCACCACTTTGACTGGTGATGGAGAAGCGGTTGCGGGTGTTGCCGCTGGTGATCTGGTAGGTGATGACACTATGGGCATCACGGTCCACGGCTGACACTGTCACCACACTGGTGCCCACAGCTGCATCCTCATTGAGCCGAACTGTGTACTCTGGTTGGGTAAAGGTCGGGTTGTTGTCATTGACATCCAGGATGGTCACGCTGACGCTGGCTGAGGCAGTGAGCGCTGGGGTGCCATGGTCTCGGGCTTCTACCCCAAAGCTGTAGAAATCAACCTCCTCCCGGTCCAGCTCAGCAGCCACAGAGATCCAGCCTGTGCCATTGTTGATGGCGAAGGGGAAGTCATGCCCGACCCCTGCAAGGCGGTATTCTAGGCGGGCATTGTCACCGGCATCAGCGTCAATGGCCTGGACGTGGAGAACCAGGTAGCCTAAGGGGACACTTTCCAGGACAGTAGCCTGGAAGGGGGTGCTGACGAATATAGGAGCATTGTCATTGATATCCAAGACCTGCACGGTCACCAAGCCAGAGACATTGGAGAGTGGGGGGCGGCCGCCATCCTGTGCCCGCACTCGTAGTGTGTACTCCTTGGTCGTCTCATAGTCAAGAGGACTCACCACATCCAGAGCCCCAGTCTGGGCATCCAGATAAAACTGTCCCCGAGCATTGCCACTCATGATGCTGTAGTGCACCAGGGCATTGCTGCCCTTGTCTCGATCTGAGGCTGTGACTCGGAGTACTGGAGCCCCTGGGGTCACATCCTCCCGAACCTGGACCACATAGCGCTTCTCACTAAACTGGGGGGCATTGTCATTGTCATCCTCCACAGATAGGAAAACAGCAGCAGTGGCACTCCGTGGGCCTGGGTCCCGACCCTGGTCACTTGCCTCCACCGTCAACTGGTAGGATTCCACCTCTTCTCGATCCACAGGGCCACGGGTCCGGATAACCCCAGAGCGAGAGTCAATCTCAAAGACTTCAGAGGGGCTGCCCTCTGGTCCCTCCAGCAGGCGGTACAGAATGTTGGCATTGGGAGGGGCATCACCATCTGTGGCCCTGACAGTGAGTACCTCATAGCCAACCTCCAGGTTCTCCCTGAGGCTCTCCTTGTACTCCTGCTGCTCAAAAACAGGGTCATGATCATTGGTGTCAGTAACCAAGATGGTGAGTGTGGCCAGGGCACTTCGTCGGGGCATGCCATGGTCCTGCGCTGTGACCCTAAAGACGTGGGTGCTCTTGGTCTCTCGGTCCAGCTCCTCAGCTGTGGTTACAGCACCAGTGATTGGATCCAGGGAGAAGAAATGGTTGGAGCGGCTATCGAAGAGGGCATCCATGGTGTACTCAAGTCGACCTGCCTCACCCTCATCTGGGTCAATGGCCCGCAGGGATGCAACAGGAGTACCTGCTGGCTGGTTCTCGGGCACTGTGGCCTGGTAGCTTGGGGGCTGGAACTGGGGGGCTGTATTTACGTTCCTTTTTCGACGCCCTCCCGTGGACTCTTCTGGTGACCCTACTCCTACCCTGAGCCCTGGGGCCTGTGCCAGCTTGCAGGACTGGCATCTGAGCTGTGGGGCCTTTAAGCATGGGTGCTCCTGGGGCAAAGTGAGTTTGCCCTGTGGGGAAAGGTGGCCTCCAATGCCCAGGAGGCGACAGCTCCAGGGGCAGCCTTCAGGGGCTGGTGGCAGGGGGATATGGGCCCCGGATTCTGGGCACCAGACCCTCAGGCCATCGTGGTGGGGCACCAGGTGGCCAGTCAGCTCAGTCCCCGAATCCCTGCAGCGGCTGGTGTAGAGCCAGAGGTTCGAGGCTGAGGCTGGACAGAGCCAGCCCACGGGGTTGCAGGCCCCTGAGGAGCCGCGTCCCCCAGACCCCAAGGAACGACAGGGCCCCACTTGATCTCCCAGTAGTGGCGGCAGCGGCAGCAGCAGCAGCACTAGCAGCAACGGCGGCAGCGGCGTTGGGAGGGGGGTGCCGGTGGCCGGGCTCCGCATCTCTCCCCGCTCCCGGCCGGCCGGGTCAACAGCGGCGGCGGCTCCTCCTCCGGCTTCTGCCGGCCCCAAAGCGCCTCATGCCCGGGCCGAGGCGCCGGTCCCCGGGGGCCACCCGTACGCCCAGCAGGGCCTGCGCCTAGATGGCTCGGCGGGGCCCCGCGCTGCGCCCCAAGACGCGCCCGGGCTCCCACCGCTCCCAGAGCGAGGCCCGCTCCCGGGTCACCCTGACCACCGCGGGCTGCCGCCGCGCCTCCACCTGTGCTCCAGGCACTCGCCACCTGCGCCCGCGGGCCCCGCGGCGCCCGTGGCCTTGCCGGGCCCCCGGGTCCCCCTCCGCCCCGTGGGATCGCCCACCTGTGCCCGCGTAGCAGCACGCCCCGACCCTGGCTCGGCCCCGGCGGCCCACGACGGTCTTGCGCCGCCGCTCGTGCCCTAGATCCCCGCCGCGGCTGCTGCCTGTCGCCGCGGCCCCGGGCCCAGCCCCGCGTTCCCTCGCCTCCCCGGCGGGCGGGCGAGCTCTGCAGAGCGGCGGCGGCGGCGGCGGCGGCGGCGGTGGGGCCGGGTCCTGGCGGCGCGGGGGCAGCGGGGCCGAGCAGCACGGGGCCCTGCACGGCCGTGTCCGTGTTCCCCGGCGCCCGCCTCCTCACCATCGGCGACGCGAACGGCGAGATCCAGCGGCACGCGGAGCAGCAGGCGCTGCGCCTCGAGGTGCGCGCCGGCCCGGACGCGGCGGGCATCGCCCTCTACAGCCGTGAGTGCGGGGCCCGGGGCCGGGCTGAGGGCCGCGCGGCGCGCGGGGCTGCGCACGAGGCCGGCCCGGGGCTGGGGGCCGGCGGGGGAGGGGCCCCGAGCCGTGGGGCCGGGTGTGGGGTCCCCGGCGCTGAGCCGGGGGCCCAGCGAGGGGTGCGGAGGCTCGGTGCCAAGGGACGGCGAGGGGAGAGAGGACGTGCGCGGTGGCCGGAGGGCCGAGGCGCCCCGAGTGAGGGGGGAAGCGGGACTTGGGGAGTGAGGGGCCTGAGATGGGGGAGGGGTGGTGCGCAGGAAGTGGGGGCCGAGAGTCGAAGGGGAATTCGGCGTGGGGGGCGGTGGGAGGGAAGGAGGGCTGGGGTGCGCGAGCGGCGGGAGTCTGGGGGCGGGTGTGGCCGCCTCGGCGGGGACGAGGGAGGGGTGTGGACGGCCTGTGGCCATCTCTGGGGACCCCTTGGAGGGTTAAGGACAGTTGGAAAGTGATTCCTAGTTTCGAGCGCCTGGGACGACCGGGTTCCACCCCGTTGCCCGGTTTGGTGTGCAGGACCCCCGAGTGGGAAACTTCTAGACCTGGGGATCGGCCCGTGCAGGGATGTGGGAGCCACAGGAGGTGCTCCCTGTGGAAACGTGGAAGGGTAGGGCCCCTTCCTGGTACCGGCTCCGAAGTAAGAGGTAGCACAGCCACCTCCCTCGCCACGCCACGCTCCTGCTGTCTTCGTTTTGGGCATGTGAGAAGCTGGTTACATTTAGCAAAGCTGCTTTTCAAAACTGACATTTCAGCGGGGGGTGGGAATCACAAATGTGCTTGCCAAGGCCCCCTCTGAGTCTTTGTAGTTCATCCTTTTTCTTTCTCTTGTTACTCTTTCTTTTCTTATCTGCGCTCTCAGATTCCTCGTGCACATTTTGCTATTCTGTTTCATTCGGCTTTGTCTCGCAGGGTTTCCTGCGCTGGTGCTCTAGGGAGCCGCTCAGGAGGCCTTTGCTGGCTTTGGCCCCGTGTGAATTTTTGCCACTTTGGGAAGGGGGCCTGATCCAAAGGGAACCGTGGGGAGCAGTTGGTTCACATGGTTCTCCTGTCACCTTGACTTTGAAAACATGGACTAAAGGAATTGTGGCTGTCACCCAAGTGAGATGCTTTTTTTTTTCCTGGGCCAGAGCTGGGGTCTTCATGGACCAGATGAAGGGACAGAAGGGTATCTCAGGTGGGTCTCGGAGCTCAGGACACACTTAAGCTCAGCAGGACCCCAGATCACAAGCAAGCCCATTCATTTGGCAGGCAGAATGAAGTAGGGCATCTTTTCTCACACTAGGGTCCCAAGGCTTATTTATCCTTAAAGGAGTTCCAGGACAGTTGGTTATCTTTTTTTTTTTTTTTAACATGGGCTGGATGGAAGATTGGTTATCTTTTTTAAAAAAACTTTTAAAAAAAGAGTTTTAGAATAGTTAGATTTGTAGATTTCTAGGGAACATAGTACAGAGAGTTCCCGTATACCCCACGCCTAATTTCCCATGTTCTTATCATCTTACCCCTGGAGAATTTTTATATTTTGTGTTTTTGTTTTGTCGATAATCCCGAAAGCGTTGCTAGTTATAAAGACATCACTTCAGTTTTAAGAGGTCATTTGTAGTGCTTGCTTCGGCAGCACATATACTGAAATTGGAACGATACGGAGAAGCTTAGCAATTTTTTTTTTATTAAAAAAAAAGAGGTAATTTGTAACTGAAACTTTCTTAAAGAGAAGAAAGTCCGCATGTCGCAAGCAGAGATCCTCAGTCTCAGATGATATATGTTTTCAGGGGTCTGAAAGAATTTTTTTTTTTTTTTGCCTTTATGCATAAGTAACATTGGCTTGGGCCTAAGCGCACGGTTTCTGGAGGTGACCAAAGCTGGGTGTATTCATTTCCCAGGGCTGCCAAAACATATTACCACAAACTTCATGACTTCAAACAACAGGAATGTTGTTTTATACATTTTCTCAGTTCGAGGCCAGAGGTCTGAAATCAAGGTGTCGGCCACGCTCCCTCCAGATGTCCGAGGGGAGAACCCTTCCTTGTGTCTTGCACATTCTAGCTGTTTCTTGGTTTATGGCAGCAAAGCTCCAATCTCTGTCTCTGTCTTCACTTTGTCTCACCCCAGTGTCTCTGCGTTTCTTCTGATAAGGACACCAGCCATTGGATTTAGGGTCCGCTCTGTCCTTAACTGCATCTGCAAAGACGCTATTGCCAAATAAGACTCCGCACGCAGATTCCAAGGGTCACAACTTGGACGTAGCTTTCTTGGGTCACACTACGTGGGCTAGTCTTGTGTACTAGCAGGGGGCCTTTGCACCTCAGGTCTTCATTGGTAGAGTAGGGGTTATGTCAGGATCGTGCGGCACTTGACAGCTTTGCTCAATAAACGAACCCCTCTTTGGAGGTAACACCTCTCCCTAACGGGCTGGTGGCGGCCTCAGAGCCGGCTGGGTCAGCGCTCAGGGCGAGGCAGCATTTGTTCAGGGGTGTCCCGGACAGAGCGGGAACAGAGGACGAGCTGCTGGGCAGTGTGCCGGGTGAGTGCAAAGTCCTGGGGCTGGGCTGTGGGGCTGCGCGGGCCCAGATGTGAGGGCACGGTGGCCTGCTAGGCACAGAGTGTGGCAAACAGTCTCCTGGGAAAGGTCCTAAACAGTCCAGCCACTGGAAGCAGGAGGGGGATGCGGCAGCTGGGCGGAGCAAGGGGGAACTCCCCCTATGACTCGGGTGCACCAGGCTGCCGGGGCTTCGGGCCTTCTCTTGGGATGCACGTCCTTCCCCAGCTTCACCGTTTTCCCACCGGGACCCTTCTGGGACCCGAACACTTTGGCCAAGCAAGGTGTCAGGGGCACCCCACCTGTCCATCCTGAGGTAGGGTGTTTCGAGTCGCAGACTCGGGGATTCAAACCTGTGTGTGGGTGCGGACATGCGGAGGGCTGGCCAGGACACTCGTGCGAGTCCCCAGTGCCCCACCTATGGGAGGCAGAGCAGAGGCGTTTTTGGATGCTGCTGAGGGCCCTGAACGTGGAGTCTGCCTGAATGCTGGTCACCAGCTCTGTGGCCTTGAACTAGCTGTGCCACCTCCCTGAGCCTGTTTCCTCACCTGTAGTGGCAGTTACCTACACACAGCCTCAGGTTCCTCCTCAGTGATGAGAGTAATGTCACTTAGGGCCCAGGCACGTGGGTGAAGTCGACTGGGCAACGTGGAGCAGCGTGTCCGGTGTGTAGCTGTCATTTGGAAACTAGTAAATATTTTGACAGGTGTTAGGGACAGCAATGTCATTGGCGTGGTATAGGGGTGAGCTGGCTTTTCTAGGAGGGGACTGCTTATTCTGTAGGGCTCTCCAGCTGTCTTGTACCCCTAGAGATGGGGAAAGGACCTTGCCAGATGCGACAGGGCCGGGAGGGGAATGTAGGAAGCGGGACTTAAAACTCGGTCCTTGATGTCTGTGTCTGCACCCTCCAGTGGGAAGGATGACAGCTGCAAAAGGCCGCGTCTCACTCACGGCGCAGCAAGCAGTAACCCTCCCCAGCCCTTCTTGCCATTTGAAGTCACCCTGGCCTGTGTCCATGGGAGTCGCCAAATGACGACTACCAGAACCAGGCCATTTTCCCTGGGCGGGGTGGCGGGGGGGACCCTTTGGCTGGGCTTCCTAGGCCTTGAGGAAGCTTTGGCATTGCCTCTGGAGTTCCCAGCCACAGGCTGCTGTCCCCTTGAAAGCAGGCAGCGTCTTGGGGAAACCCGCTGTGGGGTGGCCAGGGAAGAGAGCAGAACAAACTCTCAGTTCCTCAGCCTGGTGGCGTCCTTTCTGCAGATGACTGTGTCACTTTTCTTTCTTGGTCAGCACTAGTCAATGTGGCCGTTTTTCTAGACTCTCCCACCCCGTTGACTAAGAAGAGCCACTCAGCAGGGCGGGCTCTGTCAGGGGCTAAATTTCAGCTTGTGGGGGACATGCCTGGGGACGGAAAGCCCCAAGAAAAAACCCTTGTCCAAAGAAAGTGAAAACCAGCCTGCTGTCACAGAATTGGGGGTCTTGTGACTTCCTTCCATGGTCACCTGGGACCCCCCTGACAGCTGGCGGTGGGAGGTGCAGAAGAGTTTATGTGCTCTGCCTTTGGGACATTTCGGTGTCAAGCTGGAGTGACAATGGAGAAAGATAGTAACACCAGAAGGGCATTTGTGTTTCAGTGGTGCCTGTAAGTTGCTAATGGCTGCTGTCATTTATTGAGCATTTACTGTGTACCCGGCTCTGTGTAAACTTGTGTTGGAGGACTCAAATGTTTGACCTTGGGGACAGGTAGGGAAAGGACAGTGGTTTACATCAGGGCTTGTGGGCCAAATGGAGCCTACTATTTTGTTTTGTTTTTGAGAGACAGGGTCTCACTTTGTCAGCCCAGACTGTAGAGTGCAATGACATGATCACAGCTCACTGCAACCTCCAACTCCCAGGCTCATGAGTTCCTCCCACCTCAGCCTCCAAGTAGCTGGGACTACAGGCACATACCACCACGCCCAGCTAATTTAAAAAAAAAAAATTTTGTAGAGGCAGAGTCTTGCTGTGTTGCCCAGGCTGGTCTTGAACTCCTGGGCTCAAGCGATCCTCCTGTCTGGGCCTCCCAAAGTGCCAGGATTATAGGTGTGAGCCAGTGCGCCGGGCCTGTGGGAAACTCAGCTCTAGCCAACTTTAAGAGAAACCAGAACCCTTTCTTTTTCGACTGTGAAGTGTCCTGCTTGCTGAGGCCAAGTAGAGTAGACTTTCTGGATTGTGGGGGCTCGTTGATGTGCCAGTTGTAGCCCTTGCTGTATGCCATCACTGGTCCTAAAAATGGTCCTCTGAGGTCAGAGATAGCAATCCCATTTTACTGGTGGAAAAACAGAGGTGAAAGGACTTAGCCCACCAAGTGACATGGTCAGCTGGCAGCAGGGCTGGCTCTGGCACTCAGGGCAACTGGACGCCTGCCTTGACTGTTTGTGTAAGTGGTTCAGCGATAGAAAGGTCATCAGCATCCAGTTTATCTGTGCATAACAGTGATCCTAAGTAGCAGAGGCTTAAGAGGGCGTTTGATTTTTCATGCTCTTGTGCTAAAGTGTGGAGGCTGATGGGTGCCACAGTCTCCAGGGCTGGTGTGGAGGCTCTTGGAAGTCTTTGGACTCAGGTTTTCTGCCATTCCTAAGGTGAGGTCTTGTATTCATGGTTCATTTTGGCTGCTGAAGTCCAGCCATTACACCCTGGTTTCCAGATAGTAGGATTAAGGAGAAAGGGTGTAAAGATCACAGGCAACATCCCAGGTCTGCTGGAGCCGGGAGAAAGATTGTGCCTGTGGAGCTTGCAGAATGTAATGGAACAGTTTCACCTTAGCCTGCTCCAGAAGCAGGTCAGAGCTCAGAAGTCATGTTCTGGAACAAAAGGTGAATTCTGCCCAGGGCATCAGGGATAAGATGGCAAAGGCCAGGGGTAGACGCCAGTATTTTCAAAACTGGGTGATTTCACATCAAATTCTGATTTTTGTCCTTCTGAAAAATTGGAAAGGCTGGCAACCCTGGGTCTACACACCTCGAGCCTGAGCCGGATGGCGGTGCCACCGCCAGAGGGGACACATGGCCCCAGTTGCCAGAGTTACCTCCCTGCTCACTTGCACTGGTTTGTTTTTTTCAAAGGGAAGCACTTTTCTGAACCCAAGTTTCTATCAGGTGTCTGTCACCCTCAGCCCCACGCCCTCATTAGGTCCCAGCCACGCCCTCCAGGTGGCTGAGTTTGAGCCCCTTGCTGCAGATATAGACGTGGGCGGGATGTCTGGTGACCGGTCGTGGCCCTGCCCATTCGTGCCGCCCCAGCCCCTCTCCTTGCTGGTCCCACACAGGCCCCCTGCTCCTCATCTGCGACTGGGAAATCCAGAAGTTCTAAAACCCTAACTTATTTTTGCTACTCATTTGACAGCAAAATCAGACCTGACCCAACTCATACATTGGCAAAATGTGACGTGAACTACCATGTGGGGCTCTTACTAGTCTCTTTATACCCAATTTAGTGTGACTAGTCACCCATTTTCCCACAAAGTCCTGCTTGGTTGTGGATGTTGCCGAGACTCTTGGAGTAATATACATTATCTGTGCCTTGTCTCCTTTATAAAACAAAAAGTTTGTAATCCGAAACACACTGGGCCCCATGTGTCTCAGGTGAGGGACTGTGTGCCCCCTGCCAGGGTGTACACAGGGCCCTCATGTGAGATTGTGATGGAATGTGGCCAGCTCCATGAGCAGCCCCTGGTCACCAAGCGCTGGCCTTCCACTTGGGGGGTCTAGACGATGTGGGTGGGCAGGGACTTTGAACAGAAGTGGGAGTGTGGTGTGAACTCGCCAATGACTTTGACATGCCAGGCTTCAGACACCTCTGACCAGCTTTGATTTAGCAGGCGGGGAGGCTCAGGAGACCTTCCATGGCCAGTGTGGTTTCTTTCTGCAGAAACCTGCTCTGTGTCTAGTACCTGCTGGAGAACCTGGGAGGGGGTGAGTTTGCCAGGACATCCCAGGAAATAGCCACTTACGCCAGGCCAGGATGAAGTGACAGATCTTGGCCACATCTGTCTGCTCTAGGTGGAGAGCTGAGGCCAGGAGTGGCTTCCATCACCTAAGAGAGCTAACGATTCTTTTTTTGGAGATAGGGTTTCACTCTGTTGCCCAGGCTGGAATGCAGTGCTGTGGTCATAGCTCACTGTAACCTTGAACTCCTGGGCTCAAATGATCCTCCTGCCCCAGCATTCTAGGTAGCTGGGACTACAGGCACGCGCCACCATGCCTGGATAATTTTTAAATTTTTTGTAGTGACGAAGTCTTGTTATGTTGCTCAGGCTGGTTTCAAACTTCTGGCCTCTCAAATGCTGGGGGATTACAGGTGTGAGCCATTGCTCCTGGCAGAGCTAGAATTCTTAAGCTGGTCTGTGGATGGCCCTTGGGGGCTCCCAGGAGCCCCTCAAAATTGAATACAGTTGCATAAAGGTAGAGGAAGAAGAGTCAGTGGCTGTGACCTCAGATGAGCCTCCAAATGGGGTGACAGTGGCACCTTCCTGGAGGATGTCATGGAGGGACGAGAACACACATAAAATGCTTTGCCCCATGTGCCTGGCTCCAAGTAAGTGGCAGACACTGGCTACCGTGTTGCCATGTAGTCTTTGCACATTTTTCTGGGCATAGCATCCCCTGGTTTCACTGAGCTTCTCAGAGGGATCTGTGACCATGAAAGGGTGACAGCCTCTGGACTCCTCTGACATCAGATGGGGGAGTGAATTGGCTGCCCCTGGCTGGGCTGGTGTGTGTGTGTGTGTGTGTGTGTGTGTGTGTGTGTGTGTGTGTGTGTGTGTGTGTGTGTGTGAGACGGGGGCGGGGGAGAAGCTTTGAGGAAGGAGAAGTCTGCGCTCAGAGAACAGCCTGTTGGAGGGCTGGGGTCGGGAGGGGGCCCAGGCAGGTGGTGGGGTCTGGGGTGGGGATTCGGTGCGGTGGAGCTTCAGACGGAGAGGTGGGGAAGCCGACCTTTCCCAGCCTACCAAGACCCACCCTTTCATTCATTCAGCGCGAGACGCGCAGGGCGAGGGGACTCGCTGTCTCTTCCGTGCGGTAGCTGCCATTCGTCCAGCTTTAAACAGCAGAAATTCACCGAGCGTCTGCTGTGTGCCAGTTACTGTCTTAGGAGCTGGGGATGTGGTGACACCCGGGATAAACACAGGGTTCCGCATTTGCGGGTCTGGAAACCTTGTGCGACGAGCGCTATATCAGCAATGACTTGAGCTCGTTAGTTCGCAATGGTGATCGGTGCCTCGGAGAAACAGCGCGACCGAGGGGCTCAGCATGCTGGGGGAGGGTCTGTACTTGGTGCTGGCGGGCTGGTCAGGGAAGGCTTCCCTGCTTGGGGGGTGGGGCATTAAAGCCACTGAGAAGAGCACAGCAGGGCTCAAGGCTAAGTGCTCATGGGGGCCATCTGTCACATCCTGCTCCTCACCATCCCCGTGACTGTGTGCCTCAGTTTCCTTAGCTGTCAAATGGAGATCTTGACAGCAGCTACCTTAGAAGGTTGTTGGGAGTGGTGAGAGCTGATAGAACTAAGTGCTTAAAATAGCGCCTGGCACAGTGGGTGGGAAGACCTGCTCTGGGAGTGAACTCGTGGCCAAGGGCAGCCTGGGTGAGTGGGGGAGGGGCGGCCCCAGGCAGGGGCAGGGCGGGAAGTGACACCTGACATGGGGCGATCGTGGGCAGAAGCCTCAGTCTCCCTGAATCCCAGCTGCCTTGTTGGTGAGGAGAGTTCATCAAGGGGCTTTGCTTGTAACAGGTGGTCTTGGCCAGGGTGACATCCATGCCTGGACCTCAGACACAGCCCTGCACATGTCCCCACCCCTGGTACACTCCCAGTCTTGGGGAGCAGAGAGAAGGCAGACAAGAAGCCCAATCTACCCGCTGCTGGGGAAATGGCCCTAGGAGCATCCCCAAAGAGAATGGGGTCAGGGGGAGAGGGGAGAGGCTGGCAGCTTGGCGGAAAGACAGGAACTCCAGGGATGAGGAGGGGGTGGGTGGCGGGGTCTTCACGGCGTCTGCTGTCAGCCCTGGTCCTTTCCTGGGCCCGTCTCTCTCTGGCAGGGCCAGGCCAGGCCTGCTTGGCCTTCCCTGGCTGGCACCATCTTCCCTTTTCTCTCCTGGGCTGGGGCAGCCCTCTCTGGGCCCTGATCTGCAGCTGCTGTGGAGCCTTCCCTTGGCTTGGCCCTGTGATCTTGACCAAGGGACCCTAGTTCGTCTCTCTTCAGTTTCCTTCTGTCAGCGGAGGGGGTTTTGCGGGTCGGCCCACACTCAGGTAGGGGAATCATTGGTCTCCTAAACCTGCTCTGTAGCCTGGAAGAGAACATGTGTCCCTGGGTGGCCAGGTGTGGGAGCAGATCATGAAACCCTCAGAAGACAGTTAGAGAGCCAGGAGGGGCCTTAGCAATCCTGCCCTAGGCCCTCCTTGTCCCCAGTGACTCAGGAGAGGGAGCCCCTTCCCCTGTGTGTGATTTATCTGTCCCAGAGGGTTCCCCTTCAGCCTCTGGACCTGCTTCGGGGACTTTGGGGACCTGCTCGGGGAGCTTCAGGATTCAGTCTCAGGGATGGTGCAGGGCGGGGCCCCGTCTTCCCAGAGAAACCACGGCACCTGCCCTGCTGCTGTTGGCACTGCACATCTCTGACTTTTGGTTGAAGAATCTTGAGTCCCCTGTGCCTGTGGTCCCCAACGCCTGGGCCCTGGACAGGTCCTGGTCCGTGGCCTGTTAGGAACTGGGCCGCACAGCGGAGGTGAGCGGTGGGCGAGCAAGTAAGTGAAGCTTCATCTGTATTGACAGCTGCTTCCCGTCACTTGCATCACCGCCTGGGCTCCGCCTCGTGTCAGATCAGTGGCGGCATGAGATTCTCATAGGAGCGCGAACCCCACTGTAAACTGCGCACACGAGGGATCTAGGTTGCGGCTCCTTATGAGAATCTGATGCCTCTGAGCATTGGACGTTGTCCTGCGTGACACGTACCGTGTAGTAACACACTCCGTTAGTACCATAAAAGGCGGAGCTGAGGCGGTGATGCCAGCACTGGGGAGCGACTGCAGATGCAGATTGTCATTAGCAGGGAGGTTTGACTGCACGGTGAATGTCATGCGCTTGAATCATCCTGAAGCCATCCCCCCCACCCGCCGTCCGTGGAAAAATTGTCTTCTGTGAAACCTGTTCCTGGTGCCAAAAAGGTTGGGGACCACTGCCCTATGCCATCCCCTGCCATCTTTGGTCCCTGAAAACCAGATGCATGAAGGTAATTGAGACCAGGCCTACCTCAGGCCTGAAAGAGTTGGGTTCAGAGATTCCCTCATGTGTCTGGTGGAGATTCTCTTTATGGAGATTGTTGTGGGGCCCAGGCCTTAGGTGCTCTGTTTGATGTGTTGGACAGTTGTGTCCTGTGGCATCACCATCCAAAGCCAGCCGCAGACCTTGTCGTCCCCTCTGAGTTGTTTCTGTTCAGCTGGGCAGCCCTTTCTTCCCCGTCTGCTGGTCCCCTGCTGCTGGGCGGGGCAGTCTTGGAAACAGGTCCAGACTGGCTTGGGGGGCTCCACCCCCATCCCTGCTGGGAGAACCCCCTTTTATTCTCGTTTTTGTCTGTCTCTTTAAAGACATTCATTACGCACAGCCTTGGCAAGAGCTGGTTGGAGCTGTTTTTCTTTAAGATCGTTGGCAGATCTTTTCTCCCGCTAATTGTGTTCCCCGAGCCAGGGTTCGTGTGATCTCACTGGATGCCTTACACATGGACGCGCGGGATGGTTTTATGTATAGAAACCTGCCTGGCTACCAGGCATGCCGTGTGCGACTCCCGGGGAGGTACCCCGGCCAGCAGCACCACCACCAAAAGACCCCTGGCCAATCAACGCTCTGACGAGAAAGGGTTCCTCTTGTCATCCTCCCCTGGGGGGAATGTGAATAAATAATCAAAGACAGACTGGGAGGCCTCTTGCAGACCCAAGAGGGACGTTCTGGACAATTTGCCACATTCTTCCTTGAGCAGGAAGGGAAGGCGAGGGCAGGCGGGGCTTTCAGATTTCTGTCCTGTGCCCTTGAGGGACCCTCATGCATCTGCCCCCTCGAGCCCCGGGTTGGGGGAACGGGGTGCCTAGCTCTTACACCCACCCTCTCCCTGCCTGTTGGTGCCGCCAGGCCCGACCCTAGCTAATGTGTGCTGGGTCCCAGTGACGTGCCACACGGGCCTGTTCCAAGTGCTTTGCGTTCATGGACTGGTCTAACCATCAACACAGCCCCAAAGGTGGGCCTGGAGGCAGCCATGGGAGCCACGGCACATTCCTTCATTTTGATATAAACAAGGAAACTGAGGCACTGAAAGGTGGCTGGCAGAGTCGAGATTACCAACCCAGGTTTCACCCTGAGGCCCGACTCAGCCCCTTCTCCCAGCCTCAGCTTCCTCCAAAAGTGTGCAAAGTGTGCGTGACAAAAGTAGATTAAGCCCCTGGCATGGAGGAGGCGCACACCCAAGGCTTGTCCCTCCTGCCCCTTCGGGTCCTTGTCCTGTGTCACCACATTAGCCATGCTGGCCTCTTCCAGAGCTCACCAAAGCCAGGTCCCCTCGTTCCTGCCTCATTGGCAATTTCCTCGCGATGTCAGGCAGTGTCTGCCTACCCCTGCCTGTGCCACATGTGGAGTCACACCTAGTGACTCCAGCTGCAGGGCCTGGGGCAGGCAGGGCCCCTCCTAACGCAAGTATCCTGCTCCCTGAGCCTTGGTGAGGCCATTTCAGAGGCCTTTCCTGCAGCTTTGGGGCCCCAAGACCCTCTCTTTGGGGCCCCTGTTCCTCCTCCTCTGGGCTGATGGTCAAACCTCTTTTCAAGATAGGCCCTAGACAGGGACACCACCGGGGCTGCAGGCCCTGGGCGGCTCTTCCCCACCCCAGCTGCAGTCCCCACCCTGGGTGTTCCCCACTGAGGCAGCCCCTGCCGGGGCCTCCTGCGGCTGCCCCTGGTCCTTGGCTTGAGGCCTTTTGGCTGGCCTGAGGGCAGCCTCCAGCTCAGAGCACGGAGGGTCCCAGCCTCCCCGGGTGTCGACTGCCTGGGCTTCTCCTACTGCTCCCTGGCATGCCTCGTTACAACCTGGCCTTCAGGGCTCTGGAAGTGTCCCTCTGCAAATAGCCTCCCCTGCCTGCCTGGTCCTTACGGATGGCTGCCGGCCCAGCCCCTGCTGTGTGTCACAGATCGTGGAGTTGCCTTTGGGCTAGCTGCTGGGACCCCAGGCTGAGCTGCTCAGAGCATGTCATCACCCTGTACCTTGGTTTCCCCTCTTGAAAATGGGGCTAAGGGCGACCTGGAAGGTGGCTGGGAGCATTAACCAAGACTCAGCATGGCAAACACTAAGGGTGTCCCTGGGTGTTCCATAAATCACAGCTTCAAAGTCTCAGAAGAGAAGAAAGGCCAGGCGAGCTGGCCGGGCGTGTGGAGCAGGGGGCTGGTCCCCGTCTTGCCTCCTTTCCATAATTATCCTCTAAGCCCCGGCTCCCAGGGACTGGGAACCCCGCTCACATCTGCTGTCCCTTTTGTAGCTCACAAAGCCCTGGGCAGGCAGCAGCAGCTGATTAACATGGATGCAGGAGACATTTGCATGTAATAGCTCCGGACTGGGGTCCCAAGTGTTCTTTCCAGAAAAGCCAAGCCCTTTGCTTTGCCTGGGTCCGCCTTTTCTTGGAGTCCCCATCCGCACACCCTGCAACTGCGCTCATGATCAGAGGGGAAAGCCTTCACCCTTTGTGGCCCAGCTCTCTCAGGGGGGCCCCCCAAGCCTCTGACCTCCCGAAGCTACTGGATGATTTATGAGGTTTGGGTGTCCCCAGTGCAGGGGCCTTTCCCCAGCCTGAGGTCACCCCAGAGGCCACCATGTCGGGTCAGCATTGAGTGGCCAGTGTCCTGACATCAGATCCTGTGGTGGGGGGGTTGGGCGGGGAGCGGCCTTGGCCTTCCCAAGGTACCAACAGGAAACCTAGAGAACATCGCTGTCCCCTACCCAGGGGGCCACCTCTCATGCCTCCCAACGTCCTGTCACTGTGGGATTTCAGAGCTGTTTTTCGCCTCCTGGAAGCCTGTATTCTCAGGGACTCCTGAAGTCGATTTAACTTTTTGGCTTGGTGGGTTGCCCCATAAATTGCCAACCGGAGAGCCCAGAACGAGCCTTTTGGGCTGGCCGAGGTGGCTGTTTGTTCTTATGAGATAGTTTCAAAGGAATAAAGGCAAATACGCCAACACCCACGCTCGTGCCACCCTCATTTCAAGAAACAAACATTGTGGAATAAATGAAGGGCCCGACCTCCCCAGATTGCCCTCCCGGAGGCCACTGCACTTGACTGGTGGTCGGCCCGAAATGGCCTGAAAACCTAACCTGTAACCTGTGGAGCTTAAAATGAGAACTGTTCCCAAACAGTGTTTGAAGCTGGTCCCTCTATTAGCCACTCGTGAGGAGGGCGGGAGGAGTGTGCTCAGCCTGGGGCAGGATGCCAAGTGACCTCCCATGGGGTTGGGTACCGGGGTGGCTACCTGGGGAACGGCCTGACGCCTGGCCTGGGCCCAGCGTAGCCTTGTGTCCAGAATTCTCTTTGGGGCTCCTTCCCTGTACTCTTTGCCTCGGGCCAGAACATGCTGGGGACGGGAGGGCCAATGCTGGTGTTTTGTGCCAACACTACCCTACTGTGTGCCCCTTAGGCTGGTCACAGGGCGTGTTCATCCTCATCACAACACTCTGAGCCATGTGTTACTTTATTTCTCTAGACGATAAAGCTGACACGTAGGGAGGTGAAGGTCCCTTCCTCGCAGGTGGCAGAGGCTGGGTTCAAACCTAGAAGTGACTGAGTCCGGAGCTGGGGTTCTGGTACCTGCACCTGGCTGGGCTGGTGGCCTCCCTGGGGCGGTGGGGGCAGGGGGCAGAGGGCTTTCCCAGGTGACCGCTAGGGAGCCCTGCTGCCCTGGGGCTGGCCCAGCCACCTCCCACGTTGGTCACACCCACTGGGGACTGTGGGGTGGGTGCGGGGCCTGCTCTGGAAGATCTAGGCTGCAGAAAGCAGGGCTCTCCTCCAGCGTCCGGGTTCGGGCGGGTCCCACTGCCCTTCACCATCCAGCAGGGTGTGAAAGGGTGAGTGTAGGGGTACCCAGACAACCTCCCAACCCACCCCGAGCCTTCGGAGATGGCCTTTTGTCTGGTTATCTTTCATGTGCAGGGTGGAAATTCAAACCACTCTGGAGGGTGTAACATGAAAAGTCAGTCTCTTCTTCCCTTCTGCTCGCGACCTTTGGTTTTTGAGGCACACAAGAGCGTGCATAAATCTCTCCTGGGCCCCACGGAGCTTCAAGTTATGCACATTTTCACACAAAGGAGGAAGAGGGTGCGGATTGAAAAGTATGACTCCCTTTCCAGAGGCAGCGCTGAAGTCATTGTGTTTCTAGGCAAGCCCTGGGAAGGCCTGTGCGCCGCCCCTCCCCCACCTTTGCCTTGCGTGCAGATCGGAATCTATTTCTTTTAGTTGGCTGCACGTTCATTCATTCATTCATTTGATGAGTATTTTGGTTTTCTGCTGCTTTGGAAGTGTCGCCCAGACATGGGCTGCCACACAGCCACCGTGGGCTCCCGAGCTCCTGGGTCTGGTGCTCTAGGGGAGGGGAGTGGAGGGCTGGGCCAGAGGAGCCCAGGGTGACCTCCCAGTCCTCAGATACCCTGGGGCTGGGCAGAATGTGGTAGCAGCTGCTTCTCTGAAGGCTGTGCTGGAGGATCCAACTTAGGTTACGGCAGGAGAGGGCGGCCAGGCTGGGTTAGGATTCCTGGCTTGGGATTCTCTTCCAAGACAGGCACTGATCTGTCACTGACGCTGACAACACCGGCTGCTCCCGTTTGTTAAGCATTTACTATACTTGCCACTACCTGGCATCCTCACGGCAGGAAGGGCTTTGCATGTCCTTTTTATACCCATTTTACAGATGGGGCTCCTGAGGTCGGGGTGAAGGCAGACACTGGTCCAAGGCTCTGACTTAGTACCGTTCCAGGGGCGTGCCCTGGGGCCAGCTGCCAGGCCCTCCATGTGGGTCATGTCATTTCACCCTTTGGGTTGTGTCACCCTCGCCATTGGACAGATGAGAAAACTAGGCCAAGGCTGGAGAAGGGCAAGTTCGGCCCTGAAGCCAAGTCCTCCTCGGCGCCAAAGCACACCCTCCTTACCGTTACCCTTCGTGGCCTCCCTGCTGAGTGATCCCAGAGTCACCTCCTCCCTCTCTTGGGCACGCACAGGCAGAGGGGGAGCTTCTGGTGCCCACAGTTTGGAAATGAGGTCGCTGCAGCTGGGGCCACGGGGCCTGGCTCGGGTGTCAGCTCCTCCGTGATCCGTCTGGAATCTGCATCGCACCTCCGCGTGCATCAGCTTCCCCGCTTCCCTTCCTTCCGGCGCTTCCCACCAGCTCCTGCAATCGTGTCTCCTCACTGCTGCTCGGTGAGCTGTCTGCCTCCCCCTGTCGACTCCGAGCGTGGGAAGGCAGGGCCTGGCTCTCTCGGGCATCACCGGGTCCCCTGTGCCCGCGCCTGGCACACAGCGGAGCAGGCGGAGCGGAGAGGTGCCAGGCGGGTGGGGTTAGGAGAGCACCTTGATTTTTCCCCTCCTGCAGGTGGGGTGGGCTGGGGGTCTCGTTTCTCCTTCTTACCTAACTCTTCTCGTCCACTGTAGAATGTTTTGCCCTGGAAGGTGAACAGCCCGTGTTTCATTTGGCAGTAGGAAGCGCTATAATAAGAGGCCCAGCACCGGGATAAGTGTTTCTACAGCCCTGTCCTCCTCCCCCCACAAGTCTGCCCAGATAAATAGCTTTCATTATCCCTCTTTTGGTGGGATAATAGTCTTTTTGCTGGAGAAGCAAGAGCCTGAAATGGGGCCTTTCCCCACTTGAGCTGGGGGCGGCTTTTCTATGTCTCTCTCCACCTCCTCGCGTTCACCGTCTGCCAGAGAATGTCCCCATCAGGGACTGGGCGGGAAGGTTCTGTGGGAGGAGACAATTGAACTCCATGGTCCCCCTGACCTTGAGGGGCCCAAGGACCCTTGTTTGTTCAATTGCTTTCTGGTAGAAGGGGGCAGGGCAGGAGGACCACAGTAACAGCAAGGGGTGTGACTTCCCCAGCCTAGGCCACGCTCTCGGTCAGGGGCAGGCCGGCATTTGGACCTGGGCACGCGGGGCTCCACACGTGCTGCCGCCTGTGCTCAGGGAGGTCGTGCAGGTAGCACCCTGTCGGGCAGGTGTTCAACAAGGAGCCTCTGTGTGGTGGGCTTGTTGGGGAAGCGCTGGAGGACCTCTAGGAGGAGGTGACACAGAGGCAGGAGAGGAGGGGAGGGTGTTCCCATGTAAGGAGCTGCTGAGACCAGAGAGAACCTGTGCCCGGGTCTTGGCGGGGCGGGAGTGGGGGAGGCCAGCAGGGCTGGGCTGGGGTGGCACAGGGGACTGCCGCCGGACTGTGGACACTGGCGGGCGCATGTGGCCCCATAAGGGGTTTGGACTTGTCCTGGAAGGTGCTGGGAAGCTATGGGGAGTGTTCAGGTGAGAGGCCACAGCAGACTGTGTCTTACACTGTGCAACTCACAGGGAGACTGAGAGACGACTGAGACATGACACGTCCCGCCTGGAGCCATCTGGTCTGAGTCTGCCAGCGACAGGTCTCCCTGCTCTTGCGATGTGTTCTTCAATCCTGGGACCAGGAGTCCCTGTGCCTCAAGGCCCTCCAGATTCTGCTGCCCTGGGGAGCCAGCAAGGGTTGGACATGCAGGGGACTGATCCCAGTCTCCTCCCCAGGCTGGGTTAAGTGCCACCTCTCAGCGCCCACCTGGGGATTCCGCCTCCTCTGGGAGGGGGAGCCTGTGGCTCCACTGCCCAGTGTCCCGTGAACAAATAAGAAAGTGGGCAGCGAGCACGCGCTTTGCAAATAAAGTTTTATTGGCACACAGCCATTGTCACTCATTTACGTATTGCGCGCTGCAAGGCAGGACTGAGTCATTGTAGGAGCGATGGGACTGCCCACAAAGCTGAAAATATTTACTGTCTGGTAGAAAGTTACGGAGAAAGTTGGCGGAACCCTGCTCTAGAAGCAGAGAAGCTGTGTGGCACGTTGGTGAGGAGCAGGGACCCTCCCTCGCTGTGTGACCTTAAGCAAGATACTTAACCTCTCTGAGCAAACAAGGGTGGCAGTGACAGTAGATACTCCCAGGGGTGATGTGAGGAGGACATGGGGTCCACATAAAGTGCGGGGACAGTGTAGCCCCTAGAGAATGCTGTCTCTCGGAGGTCTTGTGACATCCCAGCGCCTGCAGGGTGTGGGCAGGGAACTCGGGTAGGGGGCCTGCTTCCTGCGGAGCGAGACAGGCTGCCTCAAAGACGTGGCAGTTTTCATACTCCACAGGGATCTGCCTATGTGCGCCCACCCTGTGGGCTTGTCCTCCTGTGGCCCCGTCGTCAGGACAGGCTGCAGTGTGTCCTGGAAGCCAGTGGTGCCAGGCTGTGCCCAGGGCGGCCTTGTCTTGGGAGCCTCTCTGCGCCTGTTCACAGCGCTGTTTTTTTACTGTAGGGGGAGGAAATCCCAGCTCTGGCCCGACCTCAACTGGCTGGCACCTGGCACAGCCGCCTGGCCTCAGTCGCAGCCCCTGCCTGCTGGCCCCTCTTCCTGTCCCCTACTTCTGAAGACCATGTGCACACAGCCCCCGAAACGTGCCTTCGTACACGGCAAGACTGGATCAGTCTCTAGAGGCTGACATGGAGGGCCTTTCTGAGCCTTGGGGACCTTGAGGTCCTGCTTCCTTCCGAAGCTTGCCAACTGCTGGCTGGATAAAGAGACCCCTTGAGGGGATGGTCACTAGCCTGGGAGGCCACCAGGAGGTTTCCTGCTGGGCAGGGCCATGTCTATGGGGGGCATCAAATCGCCATGGCCCGATCCAGGCCCCTGTGGGTCCTGGGCCTGGAAGCTTCCTCTTGCCCTCCTGCTGGGCTGTCATCCTGGTGTCAGGGGGCCAGGTATGCCTCCTCTGCCTGACCACAGGTGACCCTGGGCTGGGTGTGTAGTTGTGCCCTGGGCCCATCCTAGTGAGGGGAGGGAGGAGGATGGGAGAAGAGGGAACAGCACGTGCAAAGGCCCGGAACCTGGTGTGTTTAGGGCCTGAGGGATTAAGTGTGGCCGTGTGGCGGGGCTGGAGAGGGGACAGGCTTGACCAATGAGGTGTTATAGGTCACACAGGGCCTTGACGGCTAATCCCAGAGCTCAGAAGCTCAGACATCTCCTGGATGAAGGTTGTTTAAAGGAACAGTCCTGCTTGTTGTTTGTTTTTCTTTTTCTTTCTTTCTTTTTTTTTTTCAGTTTGGTTTGTCAAATATTTCCCAGGTTTCTCCTGTGTGTCAGGGACTGGCTTGGGGGTGTAGCTGTGACTGTCAGAAAACACCGGCTCCTATGACTATGCATTCCAGCTCGCCCGCCGCCTAGCTGCCCTGGCCCAAGCCCAGCCCCCGCTGCATGCAGCCAGGCTTCCCTTGGCCACAGGTCCCGTGGTTGCCTGCCCGGCGCCAGGTTGGAGAGGGGCGCCTGAGGCAGCGGGCGAGGTTGCCAGGCTGAGTGGTAAACAGGTCCCCCTGGATCTGCTCACTAATGCCACACACGGCCAACAGATCTCCTTTATCTCCTAGCCCAGGAGGGTGTGGGCGTGGGCGCTGTGCCAAGGCTAGTGTCCTTTCCTGGATATGGGGGCACCATGTCTTGGGTCCCCTGAGGGTGCAGTGTGGCTGTGAACCTGGTATGGTAGCCTGCCAATGCCCTCTTCCTCCTGGGGTCAGGAGCTTCCTCCAGGCCCTGGCCCCCCAGGAGGGCAACACCTGGCTCCTGGCATGGGAAGGAGTCTGGTTGCATCCCTGGGTGTGGCTGGGGACCTGCTCCCCAAGGGCCTGGCCCAGTGAATATCTGGACTTGTTAACTAGGAACATTTTACTTTTTCTATTGTGGTAAAAATTCACGTATAAATGGAATCCTACATCATGTGACCTTTTGTGTCTGGTTTTTGTCACTGAGTATGGTGTTTCGGAGATTCATGGATGTCATAGCATGTATCAGCATTTCATTACTTTTTAAGGCTGAATAATATTTTTGATTTCTAGATATACCATATCTTGTTATCCATTTGTCAGTTGATGAACATCGTTTGGGTTGTGTTGTTACCCTTTGGCTATTGTGAATAAGTGCTGCTATGAATATTTGCGCATAAGGATTTGTGTGAGTCTCTGCTTTTTTATTTATTTGTTTTTTAGAGACAGGGTCTCGCTCTGTTCACCCAGGCTGGAGCACAGTGGTGAGATCATAGCTCGCTGCAGCCTCGAACTTCCAGGCTCAAACGATCCTCCTGCCTCAGCCACATGAGTAGCTGGGACAACAGGCACGTGCCACCACACCTGGTTAATGTTGTGTGTGTGTAGAGACAGGGTCTCCGTATGTTGCCCAGGATGGTGTGAAACTCCTGGGCTCAAGTGATCCTCCTGCCTCGGCCTCCCAAAGTGCTGGGATTATAGGCGTGAGCCACCGCGCCCAGCCCCAGTTTATTTTTTTTTCTTTTGTTGCTCATGCTCATGTCATATTTAGCAATCCATTGCCAAATCTAAGGTCACAAAGATTTGCCTCTATGATTTTTTTCGTAAGAGTTTTATAGTTTTACCTCTTATATTTAAGTCATTGATCCATTTTGAGTTTTCATCTATATATGGTGTGAGGTAGGGGTCCGACTTCATTCTTTTCCATGTGGCTGTCCTGCTGTCCCAGCAGCATTTGTTGAAGAGACTGTTCTTTCCCTGTGGAATGGTCTTGGCCCCCTTGTGGGAAAGCAAGTGACTATAAATGTAAGGGTTTATTTCTGGACTCTAATTCTGCTCCATTGATCCCGATGTCTGTTCTTTGGCCAGTACTACTACACTGTTGTGAATCCCGTGCCTTTGTAGTAAATTTTGAAACTGAGATGGGTGAATCCTCCAAGCTTTGTTCTTTTTCAAGATCGTGTTGGCTATTCCGGGTGATTGGGAACATTTTTGCCACATTTGCGCTCACACTTCTCTGTGTAGTTGATTTTGTTCTTCATTTGATGAGAACATTCAAAAGCAAGGGGCAGACATTGTAAGAATTCACTGTAAATGTTGCTGCGTGTGTCTTCTAAGAGCAAAGGCCATCTTCTGCAAAACCACGATGCCATCGTCACATCCAAGTAATTTACAGTTGTTGAAAGTTGTTGCATAAACACTCTGGACTGACATTTCCCCCGGCTGGAGTGCAGTGGAGCCATCATAGCCTCCAACTCCTGAGTTCAAGGGATCCTCCTGCCTCAGCCTCCCGAGTCGCTGGGACTACAGGCATGTGCCACCACGCCCAGCTAATTTTTCTAACTTTTTGTAGAGAAGGGATCTTGCTCTTGCTCAGTCTGGTCTGAAACTCCTGGCCTCAAGCGATCCTGCCGCCTCAGCCTCCCGAGTTGCTGGCATCAGGCACGTGCCACTGCGCCCGGCCTTCGTAGCTTTTCAAAAACGTTTTTCACTGGGCTGCAGCCCAGGGTCCCACTTTGCATTTGATGGCTACTTCTCTTTAGTCTCCTGCTTTCTGGAATAGTTCCCAGCAGTATTTGTCTTTCCTGACTTTGGCTGTTTTGAGGAGAGCGGGCTGGTTGCCTTGCAGACTGCCCCTCGATCTGCCATGGTCTGTTTTTGTCCCCTTATGGTGAGGCTAGGGTAGGCGTCTTTGCCTAGAAACCACACAGACTCCGTGTCCGTCCCGCTGTAGCTAAGTTTCTGGTGACGCTCAGTTTCACTATTTGGCCGAGGCGGCAGGGAGTGCCACATGCTCATGGAATGAATGCCGAGTGACAGTCACAGTGAGAGCCTGGGGACACCATGCTTCCCGTGCGCCGGCCCTGTGATGTGTCATAACTTGCTAGACTCCTGTCCCACTGTCAGCCCCTTCTGATAGTGAGAAACCCCTGGCTCCAAGAGGCTGCGTGACCTGCCTGTGCCACAGCCTGAGCAGGAGGCACAGGTGGGGCGTGAGCTCAGAGGGCTGGCTCCGGTGGCCACACTCGAAGTCACTACACCACACAGACCCAAGCAGGAAAGGGGTCAGCCGAAGGGAGCAGGGGAGACTTCAGCTGTGGAGGCCATGAAGGCCAGTGACACCCCTGGTGTGACACAGCAGGACCTGTGAACGGTGCCTGACTCCCTCACTTGGTCCTGGGACTGGCTGCTGGGTTCCAGTGACCCTCTTGTCCCTGCTATAGGTGCCCTTTCCTCACCTGTATACACTTGTGCAGTGGCCCTGTCTGCACACCTCAGTCTGTGTGGGGCCAGGATGCCTTTACCGTGTCCAATCTCAGCCCTGCTCACCCTGTGGACACCGTCCTGCCCCACTGGCTGCTGAGCTCCTTGGGGACACAGGCTGTGTCCCTGCTGCCTGATGGGCCACCCCCTCGTCCTCAGTGTGGGCTGGGAAGGCAGGGCACCCGGCGGCACTTCCAGGACGGTTTCATGGCACCGAGGAAGAATCTGGGGCTGCCCAGAGGAGGGAGCGAGGGTGGCGGGGACACGGGCTAGAAGGAAGGTGGCTGGTGGGAGCCACCAGTCACATCAGTGTCTTCTCTTGCAGACGAAGATGTGTGTGTGTTCAAGTGCTCGGTGTCCCGAGAGACAGAGTGCAGCCGCGTGGGCAAGCAGTCCTTCATCATCACCCTGGGCTGCAACAGCGTCCTCATCCAGTTCGCCACCCCCAACGGTACGTGGCCCGCCCTCGGTACCAGTGACATGCAGCCTGAGCGCCCAGAGCCCCAGTGGGCGGGGTTCATGGGACCAGGCCAGATGGTGGCCCATCCATCCCAGCGAATGCTCCGCGGCCGTCAAAAATCATGTTCCCGTGTGCACATGTGTCCAGAGTCCATTCCTGCTACCTGGAACAAACGCTATGTCCCAAACCTGCCCTCGCTCACTCCTTCGGGTCCTTCAGGGCTTGGTTCTTATGTCCCCTTCTCTAAGACGCCTGGTCCTGACAACCTGGGCCTGGCCTTCCCGGTAGCAGCTGGCGCCTGGCCGGCTGTGGCTGGATCACAGGGGTGGGGTGAGCAGGGCCCAGGGGCAGGCAGAGCTTGCCTTGGGCTCCGAGAGAAGCCGCTGGGGGCACCTAAGCAGACCCATCTGGGGCACAGGTGGGCACACGATGCCCCGAGGAGGGCTTGGGGAGGGGGTGGCAGTGGAGGCGGCCAGCGATGCCCAGGGCTGGAGACCGTCTGAAGGTCCCACCCCGGGGCTTGGTCACCGGACTGCTGAGTGGCCCCTACCTCCGGCCAGAGCCATTTACGCTCCACAACCCGTTTCTTTCTTTACGTGCATAAATAATCCCAATTCATTGTTTAAGAAAAGTTAAGATCACCACCAGGGACAGCATTATAAATCCAGTAGTTTTTTCCTACTTTTTGACTATTTACATTTTAATATTTTTTCTTTCCATTTTATCAGTTTTTTAAAATTGCACTCACATCTACATAACCAGAAGTTAACCATTTTAACCCTTTTCGAGTGGACAGTTCAGTGGTAGTAAGTACATTCACATTGTTGTGCAACCGTCACCACCATCTGCCTCCAGAACTTTCTCATCATCCCAAACCGTGTATTTAAATTTTTTGTAGCAGAGGAAGGGGGACAGGACGGTGTCACGGTGTTGCTCAGGCTGGTTGCAAACTCCTGGGCGCAAGTGATCCTCCTGCCTCAGCCTCCCCAGTGGCTGGGACCACAGGCTCGAGCCACCATGCCGAATTATTTTAATTTTTTAAGCGATTGTCTTATAATTTCTGTTGTGCTATTTTTTTCTTTTTTCACATGGCTGTGATTTAGCAGCCATGATTTTGTGTTAATAAATGTAGCTCATGTTAAAGGTCTCCCTCCGTAACCGCGGCTTCCTGGGGAGGGTGGTGGTCAGTTCCCCACTGTGCTCCTGTGCGTCCACCGGCTTCATCCTGTCCTCTCTTAGTGGACATTGAGATGTCCACTGCCATGCACACATGCTGTCCTGAGCTGCTGGGTGGATGTGGGCTTATTTGCCAGTTTCGACACCTGGGCCAGGGGGCGTGTGCTTGGGAAGGCCTTGCCCAGCTGCCCTTTGGCGAGGAAACCCCAGGCTCCCATCAGACACCAATGCCATGTGCAGGTTTGCCTGCCACCACCTGGTGACAGTCACCAGGGGGCAGGCATGGCTGCCCTTGTCTTCTCTGAAATGCCAACATTGCATTGTTTTCTGGGAAAAGACATCACCAGCCACACATGTTCAAAATAGAAAAGTCATGTTCAAGGTAGAAAAAGCAGGGTGTGCAGCCAGACAGAAGGACAACCACAGCTGTCCAGAACGCGCCCTCCCAGACGGCTGCGTGCACCGGCCTCCTGGGACAGGTCGCTGACCACCCCCCAGTGACCTGGCTTCCCCGTTCCAGATTTTTGTTCCTTCTACAACATCCTGAAAACCTGCCGGGGCCACACCCTGGAGCGGTCGGTGTTCAGCGAGCGGACGGAGGAGTCCTCCGCAGTGCAGTACTTCCAGGTGGGTTGCGCCCGCCCTTGGCCCGGCCGCGGCCCCCGGCAGCCCCCTCCCCCACCCGCAGGAGGCCGCACAGCACAGGGCAGGCCCACCTGGGTTCCCGTCCTGGCTCTGCCCCTACTAGCTGCGTAGCCTTGGGCAGGTTTCCTCCGCTTGCCGGGCCTCAGTTTCCTCATCTGTGAAGCGGAGATGCAGGTGCCTGCTTAAGAGGGTTGCTGGAAGGAGCTGAGCGCAGGCGAAGCTCAGGGCCACAGGTGTTTTGAATGACGGTAGAGCAGTTACAATGTCCTGAACAGTCCCTGCATGCCAGGCCCTGGTCTGAGCGCTCTCGCTTACACAGAAGTGCTCGGACCCTCCCAACAACTCTAGGAGGTAAGTACTATTATTGTCCCCATTTTACAGATGAGAAAACTGAGGCTCAGAGAGGTTAAGTGACTTGCTCCAAGTCACACAGCTATTATGCAACAGAGCCAAGATGGGAAGCCAGGTCTGCCTGATGTCAAAGCCTGTGCCCCTGCCCAGGTGCCACGCTGCCTTCTGGTCGCCCGTTGTCTTACAGAGAGACCCCGCACTTCACCTGCCTGGCGCTCTGAGCTCTAGGGTTCTGTTCGATCTGCTCCTCTGCTTCTTCGGGGCTCCCAAGATGGGGCAGGTGGCCCCGTGCAGGAACCCTGCCTATGGCAAATCTTGAGTTCTTCTGGGCGGCTTCCAGGTCCAGGCAGCATCCAGCTGTGTCCTTCGGCCGTGGTGATGGTGGTGGTGTCCCCACTGGGGGCTGCCCTCTGGCTTCCTGCTCCCGCTCCCAGAGGTGCCAGCGGGGCCCAGTCAGAGGATGCGCGGCCTCCAAGGGAAGTTTGTGCCAGAGGCGGCCCTACTCTGTCACAGAGCTGGCCTGGGCCTTGGCCGTCTGCCATGCTGTGTGCCCTGTGCCATTGGTGTGTCTCTGTTCCAGTTTTATGGCTACCTGTCCCAGCAGCAGAACATGATGCAGGACTACGTGCGAACGGGCACCTACCAGCGCGCGATCCTGCAGAACCACACTGACTTCAAGGACAAGGTGAGTGGGTGCCTGCAACCCACTCTGGCAGGTGTGGGGGCTCGAGGTCACTAAAGGTCCTTGGAGAGCCTTGGGGACCAGCTCCACGCCTACCTCCCTGCTTCTGTAGCCTCTATTTTTTTTTTTAAGAGACAGGGTCTCATTCTGTCACCCAGGCTGGAGTACAGTGGCACAACCATAGATCATTGTAGCCTTAAACTTCTGGGCTCAAGAAGTCCTCCTGTGTCAGCCTCCTGAGTAGCTGGGACTACAACCATGCCCAGCTAAATTTTTTTATTTTTTGTAGAGATAAGGTCTAGGCTATGTTGCCCAGTCTAGTCTTGAACTTCTGGCCTCAAACGATTCTCCCTCCTCAGTCTCTTCAGTGGCTGGGACTACAGGCGTGCGCCACCATGCCCAACTATCTATTTTATTTTTCATTGCTCTTTTTTTTGAGACAGAGTCTCACTCTGTAGCCTAGGCTAGAGTGCCGTGGCGTCAGCCTAGCTCACAGCAACCTCAAACTCCTGGGCTCAAGCGATCCTCCTGCCTCAGCCTCCCGAGTAGCTGGGACTACAGACATGTACCACCATGCCCAACTGATTTTTTCTATATATTTTTAGTTGTCCAGCTAATTTCTTTCTTTTTTTTTTAAGTAGAGACAGAGTCTCACCCTTGCTCAGGCTGGTCTCAAACTCTTGAGCTCGAACAATCTACCGCCTCGGCCTCCCAGAGTGCTAGGATTCATTGCTCTTGGATTTTATCTTTAATTTTTTTCAGATTACAAAAGTAAAAGCTACTTTTTTTTTTACCCACAAGGGGATGTTCTGTGAAAAAACCTACTTAATGTTTAGACTCGACACGGCGCGTGCAGCACATGCAGGAGGCCTGCCTCTGCCGTCCAGTGCGGCTGCTGCCCCGGTGCAGGTCTTTCTCCGGTTTCCCCGTGCAGGCCTGCGCAGCAATGTTAGAAGTTTATCACTGAGGCCTTTTATTTAAAAAATAGAATTGGATTGCGTTTCACATACTTTTCTGGAAAACACTTTTTTCTCCCCATAATGGCATATCTTAGGACGTACTATTTTGTTTTGTTTGTTTGTTTCCCTACTTCTGTAGAAGAGACTACTATTTTCTTTTTGTCCCCAGCCTTAATGAGGTATAATTAACATATAAAAATCGGCCCTGTTTAAGGTAGACAGCAGTGACGTTTGGATGCGTGTGTACGTTTGTGAGATGGGTGCCACAACCAAGTTCACATCCGTCACACAGTTACTTTTTCTGTGTGTGGTGAAAACACTGAAGCTCTCATCTCTTAGCAAATTTCGAGTGTAGTCAAGCACTGCGTGAGAACAGTTTGGTTATCGATGGACCGCATATAGGACAGTGGTCCCGGAAGCTCATAATACCGTATTTTTACTGTCCCTCTTCTTTGTTTGCATACACAAATACTTGCCATTGCATTTCAGCTGCCTACAGCATTCAGTACGTTAACTTGCCATACAGGTCACAGCCCGGGAGCACCAGGGCCCTGGCACGCAGCCTGGGCGGGCAGTAGGTTTGTGTAAGGGCGCCATGACGATGGCACAACGATGGAGTCACCTAATGATGCGTGTCTCAGCACCTAGCCCCGTTGTTAAGGGACGCGTGACTGTACACAGGACAGTAGTATTCACTCTAGTCACCATGTCACCATGCTGGACACATCAGGTGTCCAGAACATCTTTGGACATGCTGTTAAGTCATGTGCATATACTGTACTCTACCAGTCACTTCCCTGCGTCCTTTGAAAAGCTTTTTAATATTCCCAAATAATGGACACTCATGATTACAGAGAGGCAGAGGGAATAGTACACAAGTAGAAATTGATTCCCTTCTCGTCCCGTTGCTCAGAAGTTTCCCTTTGGAATACAGTGGGAGCTTGCGTTTTCCTTCAACAGATCTTGGGGGCCCCCCACGTGGGTCCACGTGGATCTGCCTCGTCCGACACCTGGGTCATGGTCCTCCACATTGCTGGGCCCCCAGGCCCTGGGAAGGAGTTGTCGTGACACGTCAGCCATCTGCTCTGGCCAGGCCAACCCCAGCTTCCTCCTGGCCGCTGGCTTGAACGTGCTGGAGCAGTGCTTGGGGCCTGGATGGGCCGTGCTGCTTTGGGGAGATCCCTTTTTGTTCCCCCAGAACGGAGATCTGTTTCCTGGTTCATCCAGAGCTCTGAGGGGCACCCCTAGGCCCTCCCACCTGGTGCCAGCTTCCCTACCAGGCGTTCACTGTCCCAGAGCAATTCTCCTTAGAAAGCTCACGCACATTGCCGCCAGAAAACTGCCCTGGTTCCTCTCACGCGGCAGCAATCCCACAAATCCAGAACGTATTCTCCCCACCCTGGCGCGATCTCTGCCAAGTCAGCGTCACAGGGCAGCACCCCCCGGAGGGTGCCCAAGTAGTTGCAGGGTTTGGGTGTCCCACCCACCCCAGCCAGGGCACTGGCTGCTTCTCTGGACAGGAGTCAGCGTGGATGTGGGAGATGCTGCTGCCAATGCCCCCCAGGGCCCCTTTCCTCCCCAAGAGGGCCACAGATGCCCCAGAAGGATAGCTCCTCCTCCCAGAGGACTGGCCTCTGGCTCGATTGTCTTTAGTTCTCCCTTTATTTTGACCAAGCCAGAGAGTGAAGACAGGCCTGGGTGTGACACCTGGTGACACGCACATCCCTTCTAATCACTGTCATCTCCTGGTGTCCTGCTCGCCCCCACCCCCAGATTGTTCTTGACGTTGGCTGTGGCTCTGGGATCCTGTCATTTTTCGCTGCCCAAGCTGGAGCAAGGAAGATCTATGCGGTGGAGGCCAGCACCATGGCCCAGCACGCCGAGGTCAGTGTCCTGCTGGTACCCGCCTGGCGTCGCCCCTCCTTCAGTGCTGTGGCCACCCTGGCCCGGGGAAGCCACCAGGAGACCCGACTCCTGGCCCGGGAGGCCTGAGGATGTCACGTCTGTGCTTTGCTCTCTCGCTTGTCCCAACAACTGAGCAGTCAGGGGAGGGAGGCCCTGAGTCCCCTCCGTGACTGACTGGTCACTCTTGGGGTCAGGGCAGTTGTCATTTTCCATTTTTCCGTTTTTGGCACAGAAACCTTCATTCGCAAGGTTCAAAATGTAAAAGCTACAAACGTGCAGACAAAACGCTCCCTTGCCCCACCTGGGCTCCCCTAGCCCGGCCCCGCTCATGAGCTATGTCCTCGAAATCCTTCTAGAGCTTTCCTGTGTGTGTGAAAGCAAGTGCCCGTCTCTCCCTGTGGTGGAGGCATGCCACCAGCCTGCTCCTCGCCCTGCCCCGTCCCTCGTGTGGTCCTGTCAGTAGGACAGATCCTAGTCCTGGGATCACTGGCTTGGGATGTGGCTTTGTGGCTTTGGTGGCTGTTGCAGAGTCTGCGTGTCCTCTCTCCATGGCCATCAGCATCTGTCCTTGCAGGGCGGGGGACCCAGGATGCTGCCATGGGGCAGCCCCGAGACAGGGCTGGGCCGCAGTGAGCTCTTAATGGGCTGTGGCTGATCCTGGCTGTGAAGGAGGCAGACGGGCACTTGGTGGTGTGTGGGGACAAGGCCCTCCCTTGAGAGGAGGGTCCAGGGAGGGCCCCATGGCAGGTAGGCTCTGGGAGCCTGTGTGACTCTTCTGGCTGGCCCACCCGCCCACAGGTCTTGGTGAAGAGTAACAACCTGACTGACCGCATCGTGGTCATTCCCGGCAAGGTGGAGGAGGTGTCACTCCCCGAGCAGGTGGACATCATCATCTCGGAGCCCATGGGCTACATGCTCTTCAACGAGCGCATGCTCGAGAGCTACCTCCATGCCAAGAAGTACCTGAAGCCCAGCGGTGAGTGTCCCTGCCGGCATGTGGGGCTGGGTGGGTGGCACGCTTCCGGGAAGGTAGGCTGGGGTGTCCGCCGAGAGGCCAGTGCTGCACCGCCAGACAGGGCAGCCAGGGCCCTTTGGCCACGCCCCCAGGCTGCTTAGTCGAGCTTTTGGTGGCTCAGTTCCCTGCTTGCCCGTGTCGATGGCCTGGGGTATTGGGGTTCTGGGCCTTGCTCCCATCTGCAGCTGGCTGTAGCTTCAGGAACCCTGGGCCCCAAACAAGGCCGGACATCAGCTGCCCACCCACCCGGACAGGACGTGGAAGGGGTCCCCTCAGGCCCCCAGGGAGCCTCTGGGCACCATCCCATGTCCTGGTGCTATAGGACAGCTTCTGGCTGGGCCTGGGGATTGGGACAGATTCCGAGTTCCCTGGCAGGCCCTGCTCTCCTCAGAGTCCGGGAGGTGGGATGGGTGTGCGTGGGTCGTGTACGGGTGTGGGTGCGTGTGCCAGTGCCAGGAGGCAGCTGTCTGGCGAGCCCATCTGTCACCTCCTGTCCATGCCTCTTGGTACACACCTGTGAGTCACTGGGCAACTGTGTACATCTGCCCGTCTGTCAGCGTGGGTCTCTGCTTGGTTCTGGGTACGTGTCTGTGTCTGAATGTTCCTGTATGGGCAAGGAGCGGGGGCACAGTAGTCCCCAGCCAGGGTAGCAGCTGTGGGGCAGAGTGTGGGAAGTGGCAGGCTGGCGGGGCCCTAGCAGGCAGCAGTTTGCTTGGTCTGTAGGGAAGTTCTCACTTGGGTCCTCTCGCTGTCCTTGGACCCAGGCCTCAGGGATCTGCCTCAGGCTCTGCTTCTGGAGGTGGGAGGTGGCTGCCCCTTCCCACAGCTGTGTCCTGGGTGTGAATGTGGGAGGTGGGGCTTCTGTCCAGCTCCAGAAGCTCTTTTGGGGATCAAAGGTAGCCCTTCCCCCAGCCACAGGCCTCTGGGCCAGCAGGAGCCAGAGGTGCCTTCAAGCTGGGGACACTTTCCCATGGTGCCCCCAGGTCCTCCAGAGCCCGTGGCCCAGCCTGTGGCCTCCAAGTCTGAGCTGAGTGTCTCTGCCTGTCCCAAGGACATGCAGCCCCTCATTTCTAGCCTCTCCTATAGCCTGGAGGCGGCGAGGAGAAGGCAGAGTCCTGCTGGCACCTCAGGGCCTCCCTTGCCCAGCTCGGAAGGGTGGGTGAGGCCCACATCTGGCAGCCAGGTGTTCCCCAAGGGCAGGTGGGGCCTTGGAGCCCTGACTCATCTCTCTGCTCGTTGAGTCACACGTTGGACCCTGTTCCTCCTCCTGTTTCAGGCCATGTGCCCAGACCAGGGTGGCCAAGCGGCCCGCCCTGCCAGCCTAGTGTCTGCCAGAGCCTGGGCAGTGCCAATGCTGGGGATTCGCCTTCCCCCACCCAGCCTGTCGCCCCAACTGAGGCCCGGTCTACATCTCCCCCTAATCCAGAGCAACTCTGCTTTCTGTGGCTGCATGTGCATGGATGACAGCATCTGGGAGGCACTTGCTTAGCTGTGAGGCCCTGGCAGGTCCCTTTCTGCCTCGCAGGCCTAGTGATGGGACATAAAGATAAGCCCACTTACCTCCCCGGGGCTCAGTCGGATTCACTGAGGTGGCACAGGTTGAGTGGGCATCAGGGCGGATGCAGCACTCAGCACTCCTGTGTCTCATGGTTGCATAAACGAACGAATGAGAGGCTGGGAAAGTCCAAGGCCGGGGGTCTTGGGGCCCTCTGGAAGCTCTGCCAGGCCCTGCAGGATGCGCCACCTGACATCAGCACCCCCTGCCCCCCACTCCCAGGAAACATGTTCCCTACCATTGGCGATGTCCACCTCGCACCCTTCACAGATGAACAGCTCTACATGGAGCAGTTCACCAAAGCCAACTTCTGGTGAGTGTGCCCTGGTGTCCTGCCTGGGCCCCATGGCCTGCCTTCTTAGGGACTGTCCCTAGCCACCCAGGGAGCCTCAACTCCTCTTGTTCTCCTCATTCTTGGTAGGACCTAAAAGACTTGGGCTGCACGAGGGCCAGCTGGGAGAGAAGGCAGGGCTGCCCCGCCTGCCTCTCCTGCTGCTGGTGACCTTGCCGTCGGGGTGGGGGCTTCCTGCAGGTACCAGCCATCCTTCCACGGAGTGGACCTGTCGGCCCTCCGCGGTGCCGCAGTAGACGAGTATTTCCGGCAGCCTGTAGTGGTGAGTTGGACACCCAGGGTACTGTCACAGGTCTCAGTGGACATGGCTCTCCTGTGCATGATGGGAGGGGGCGTGGCCTTCATCCTCAGGCTTTGTCTGAGCTGGGTGGCCTTGGGGCAGCCACTGTCCCGCTCAGCCCTCGCTTCTGCCCTGCACAGAGCTCTCTCACAGAGATGTTGGGATTAGAGTGGCAATACACGTAGAACACTTGGCACACAGCAAGCAGACAGCGTGTGCCAGCTGTTAGTAGATGAATTGATCCTTGGTGAGCTGTGTAGCTCCATATTCAAAAATCAAGAGTATAAAAGAGAAACGCCTCCCTACCTCTGATCCCACCTGCACAGCTTCCCTGCCTGTAGGCAAACAGCGTTTCTTATCTTTCCAGAGGTTTAACACTTAAATGTACATATTCAAATACATGTATTTTTTTTTTAACTGTTTTGCCTCACAAAATATAGCATAATCAACAAGCTGTTCTGTCTTAATTTCTCTGTGGTCATGCAGTGTATGATTTCATTTCTTTGAAATTTGCTGAGATTTGCTGTAAGTTCAGTATGTGGTCTCTTTTGGTTAATGTTCTATGTGTACTTGAAGAAAACATATACTAATCACTTGCAGAGTACAGTAATTAGATCACATGTGTTAATCACATTGGTCACAGTTTCTCTTTCTCTACTTTTTTATCTGTTTTTCCTATCTATTACTGGTCATGGGCTTGTTGATTTTTCCATTTCATTATGATAACTTTTGCTTTATATATTTTGACATCGTGTTGTAAAGGGCATACAGGTTTAGGTTTATTATCTCTTCCTGTTGGATTGATTCTTTTGTCATTATAAAGTGTCTCTTTTTATCTCTAGTAGTACTTCTTGCTTTAAACTCTATTTTCTTATAATGATCCAGCTTCACTGGCTTTCTTTTGATTTAATTTTTATACAATCTATCTTTTTCTGTCCTACTTTTAACTTGTTTGTGCCTTACTACTTAAGATTTGTTTCTTGTAAACAGCACATAATTTTTTAACAAGATTAAACTTTTTATTTTTTAATTAGAATATTTAGACCATTTATATTTAATGTAATTACTGATCTGTATGGGTATAAATGTATCTAATCTTACTATGTTTCTACTTATCCTGTTTTTTCTTTATGTTTTTCTTGCCTTCCTGTTTAAAAATAATTTCTATTTTATTCTATATAACAGGCCCCCATTTTTTTCACTAGTCTTGGGAGACTCTTGGACAGTATCTCTTTAAATACTCGCTATCTTTGCCCATCCTATTTCTCCTTCTGGAATGCCGATTACATGTACAGTGGACCTTTTCACCATGTCTCAGATAATTCTTTTTTTTTTTTTTTAAGACATTGCAGACCGGGCGTGGTGGCTCACGTCTATAATCCTAGTACTCTGGGAGGCTGAGGCGGGCAGATCGTTTGAGCTCAGGAGTTCAAGACCAGCCTGAGCTAGAGTGAGACCCTGTCTCTACTAAAAAAGTAGAAATTAGCTGGACAATTAAAAAAAAAAAAAAAATATATATATATATATATAAAATTAGCCGGGCATGGTGGCTCATGCCTATAGTCCCAGCTACTCAGGAGGCTGAGGCAGGAGGATCGCTTGAGCCCAGGAGTTTGAGGTTGCTGTGAGCTAGGCTGATGCCATGGCACTCTAGCCCAGAAACAGAGTTAGACCCTGTCTCAAAAAAAAAAAAAAAAAAAAGACATTGCAGTGAATGTATCATGTGATTCTTACCCACTTTTCTGTCTTTTCCATCCATTTTTCTCTCGTCACTTCCTTTTCATAATTTTTACTGCTCCCTTGTCCAGTTGCAGTTCTGTCTCGTGTCTAGTTTGCTTTTCTAACTCTTAATTTCAGTTACTGTAATTTTTCAGGTCTAGTTATCCCACTGCTGTATGAAATTCTCCATTTTTTTAAAAATCTTTTTTTCCCTTTAAATATTAGTTATAACTATCCAATCACTTTCAGTATCCAGAGAAGTGGTAGATGTGTTTCTCTTTGTTTCTAGTCTTGCTTTTGGGTCCTGGTCCTTTGGTCTTGTTTCTTGGTGTCCCTGACCATTGAATGCCAGAATGACAAACTATAGAGGGTCTGGATGATGTTTTCCCTTCCAAGAATTTGTCTTTCCCAGGCAGTTAGCCCTGTGGACAGATCACCTTGGTCCAGTTAGGCTTTTGAGATATTTTGAGGCTGCTTTTTGGACTCTGTTTGGCCGGCCTACTTCCTGGCTTCCCTGTAGGGCAGCAGTTCTCAAACATTTTGGTCCCCAGACCCCTTTATAGTCTTAAATATTGAGGATCCTAAAGAGCTTTTGTTTTCGTGTATCTATTGATACACTGTCATTCTCTCTTGGTGTTACAGACTGAAGCCAAGAAACTTAAAAATCACCTCACTTATGGCCAGGTGTCCTGGCTCACGCCCGTAATCCTAGCACTCTGGGAGGCCGAGGCGGGCAGATTGTTTGAACTCGGGAGTTCGAGACCAGCCTAAGCAAGAGCGAGACCCCATCTCTACTAAAAATAGAAAAAATGAGCCGGGCATGGTGGCGCATGCCTGTACCCAGCTACTCAGGAGGCTGAGGGAGGAGGATCGCTTGAGCCCAGGAGTTTGAGGTTGCTGTGAACAAGGCTGACGCCACTGCACTCTAGCCTGGGCAACAGAGTGAGACTCTGTCTCCAAAAAAAAAAAAAAAAAAAAATCAACTCATTTAAAAAAATAATAAACCTATTACATAAATAGCAATTTTTTATTTAAAACAATATTTTCCAAAAAAAGTTTTTAGTGAGAATATGGCTTTTTATTTTTTTTTTGCTTTCTTAAGACAGGGTCTTGCTCTCTCTCCAGGGCTAGAGTACAGGAGTGTCATCACAGCTCACTAAAATCTCAAACTCCTGGGCTCAAGCGATCCTTCTGCCTCAGCCTCCCGAGTAGCTGGGACTACAGGTGCCCATCACCACACCTGGCTGATTTTTCTATTTTTAGTAGAGACATGGTCTTGCTCTTGCTAGGCTGATCTTGAACTCCTGGCCTCAAGCAGTCCTCCCGCCTTGGCCTCCCAGAGTGCTAGGATTACAGGCGTGAGCCACCGTGCAGGCCTAAGTGGTGGCATTACTAATGTGTACATCTTAAATGTCTGGCTTGATAGAAGATGGCCAAATTCTGCATCTTCAAACATCTTGTTATTATTATGAAAAAGGCTTTGACCTAGAGGGAGCCCTGGTTAGGGGACCACAATTTGAGAACCGCTGCTTTAGGACGCGCCTTCAGTGTCTTAATGCAAGCCTGGCGGTTGGCAGGGCCCTCTCCAGCACCAATATGCTGCCTGATCCTCTCCTCTGTTTTTCGTCTCTTAGAAGCTTCTTTCTGCCTGGTTTTTGGCTTCCAGCCCCCACCCCTACGCAGCTCAGGAATCGGCCACCGCTGGAAGCGCAGTTGCTTGCACCCCATCCACCTCACTTTTCTGCCTTTCCCTTGCTTTAGCACCATGGTCCCTTGAGCCCTGAGCTTCCATTTGCTTTCCCCACCCACGTTGGCCCCTGAAAGGCCGAGAGCTGTTTTCTGCCCTGCCTAAGGGGTGAAAGGGCAGAGGCCATGAAGGGCTCTTCTCAGTGCATGTTCCCTTCCCTCCAAGACCTCGGCTCCCGAAGTCCTGGCTGCTCTAGTCCCTCCCCAGTGGTTCCAACAACTGGTTTATTTTTTGCCTTTGTATTTGATTCAGCTCACATAGATCATGGCAGGCAGCACCCAGTTTTTTTTTTGTTGTTTTTTTTTTTATAGAGATGGTGTCTTGCTGGGCATGGTTGCTCCCACTTGTAATCCCAGCTACTTGGGAGGCTGAGGTGGGAGGATCACCCGAGCCCAAGAGTAGTTGGAGGCTGTCCAGCCTGGGTGACAGAGCAAGTTTTCCATTTCTTAAAAAATTAAAAAAAGGCCAGGCGCAGTGGCTCACGCCTGTAATCCTAGCACTTTGGGAGACCGAGGCGGGCGGATTGCTCAAGGTCAGGAGTTCGAGACCAGCCTGAGCAAGAGTGAGACCTCGTCTCTACTATAAATAGAAAGAAATTAATTGGCCAACTAAAAACATATAGAAAAAATTAGCCGGGCATGGTGGCGCATGCCTGTAGTCCCAGCTACTTGGGAGGCTAAGGCAGAAGAATTGCTTGAGCCCAGGTGTTTGAAG